>JAOEHR010000056.1:821783-833842 GCA_025448175.1 Aronia arbutifolia
AATATGCACTTATTTACAAGATATACAAGAAATTTACCTAAATCCGCCTAGGCGCCCGCCTAGACTCCTCCTAGCCGCCTAGGCGCTAGGCACCAGCCCACCGCCCGATTAGCGTCTAGCGTTTTTTAGAACCTTGGTATCATTATTCAAACTTAGATTAAAAAATTAGATAAAATAGATCATCAAATACGTCGAAGTTATTTTGCAGGCGCAACTCTCTTCGTCTTTAAAAACGGTTTCTAACAACTTTACAATTTTTTTGTTTTTATACAACGATATTTTTACACTAAGGGAGGAGAAGTTCAACAAAATCACACGATGAGCAGTCTAATTTGATATCAAATTCGTCATTCACAAGATTCGAGCCTAAGACATCTCACTTAAGAACAACTTTACAATTTAAAAGTGAGGTTTTGATATAGGGACAACGTGCGACGAGTTTGTAGCGACCTTCGCAATATTTTTCCAAGATATAATATAATTAATATTTTAAAATAAATCATACTACACAGAATAAAAGATGATGAGAAAAACATGCGGCACCATTTTATACAAACAGTTGTCCGTGGGCCTCAATGAAGACGTCTCATTTTCTGCCACATGTATTTTCTCATATATATTTTTAATCTTTTATATATTTTGGTTAGATTTAATGAAAATTACTAAAACGAAGGACATATTCACTGTTGGATTCCTATTAGAACTTTTATAGATTTCCTATTTCTATTAGGTTTTATAGATTCGCTGTATATAAGTAGGAGAGATTCAGTGTTGGGTTTCATATTAGAATTGCAGTTGGTCGTCCGATTCCTGCGGCCATGGGATCTTCTGCTTCTGAATCTGATGAGCAGTTGTCATCAAAATTCCTCATCAATGATCTGCCTGATGGCGTATTGGTCGAAATCCTTTGCCGACTTCCTTACAAATACGCTCGTCTAAATAAGCGTGTGTGCAAGCGGTGGTTGGCTCTCATCTCTGATTCTTATTTTGCATGCAAATTGATAAGAACAAACCCATTATGCGGCTGCGTACTCTCTTGTTCTGGACCCCTACCGCTAAACCTTCCCCTGCCGGTTTCACCTATCGTCTTGCCGTCTCCGATGCTCTGCTTTGAAAAACAAGCATTATAGCTCTTCACTTCATCCCGCCCTTTGAAGACATAAAAGAAAAGCTAGTGGTGGCCATGTATAATGACTTAGTTTTGTGCTGCCTGACCAAGGATGATCCACATAAATACTACATATGCAATCCAAGCTCCATGCAATGTCTTGCTCTTCCTCCCGCCCCTCCACGCCACAAGATCGCACAAGTGGGATTCATCTGCCAATCCTACTACGCCAGCCAAGAACAAGTTAGCGGTGGCGGTACTAGTACTAGTATAACCATCAATGACGAGTATCGGTGCAGGGTTGTACGAATTATTCAACTTGGAGACAATTTATCTCAATTCAAGGTGGACATATTCTCTTCAGAAACTGGTGAATGGAGAGAATCAGTTGTATCATGTCCACAACAAAGTATTAGTTTTGGTTTCACTTTCAACTGTCCAGGCATTGCTTACAACGGCATGTTGTATTGGCCGAGTTATGGTGGCGTTATCGGGTTTGATCCGTTTGCACCCAACAGCAGTAACTATGGGTGTCGCTTCATTGAGTTTGATGAGCCTTTGGACTATACAACAACGGTTGCGTGCCTAGGGGTTTGCCGAGGGCGCCTGCGGATGTTCCAATTGCAGACGTGGATGCCACCGGAAACAGTTCGTAATCCCTATCATGATGGTCGCCCTCTCATTGTATGTGTTTCGGAGTTGAAAGAAGATGAGGCAGCCGGAGGAGGAAGAGTTAAATGGTGTTTGATACACAAGGCTTCCTTGGACGAAATGGATGTGGGGAAATATGATTTCATCAACGACTGTATAAGGTTGCGCTACAAGATTCGGGTGCTAGCAGTGGACCCTAATGATGGTGATATTTTATACTTGGAGATGGGTGGATACATAATCAAGTGCAACATTCAAGCAAGAACACTAGAGAAATCTGAAAATCAAATGCATGCTCGTACCACACGTGATTTTTGGCCTTGGAAAGACGTCTGGACATATGTGATTCCATGTTGGCCAACGCCATTGCCTAGAGTTGGACTGCCACCGCTCTCCAGAAAAAGAAAACGAGAGGAAAAACAGACTGCCATAGTTTCCTAGCTAATTTATTTTGATTACTGTATTTTCTGCCAAGTAAAATCACATTTTTATATTAAAAAGTCAATCTTAGTACTATTCATTTTACCTTTTATTTTGTCTTTATGGTTAAAACTTAAAGTTTTCAAGTCATTTTCATTTGTTTTCCTTAATGTAGAAAGGACATACACTTTGTGTTCAAAATTTAATAATTAGATCAATAAATTATTAAGAGTCACGCACAACGCTTATGGTAGAAAAAGGCATGGACGAGTCTGAGAATAACTCAAATGAAATATGAAATAGTGAAACAATCCGCATAGATAAATTTATTTAGGGTTAATTTCAGTTTACTACTATCAAATTTCTTGTTTTTCAACATTTCATACATCAAGTATTTTTCATCCTAGACTGGTACTGAAGTTATAATTTTGAGACAGTTTCATACTTATGTGAGTTTGACCGTTAACTTTTTTCTTAACCAATGATGTGGCATCCATGTAGATAATAACAGGATGCCACGTGTCAATTTAGCTCTACATGGACATTAAAAAAATTTAAAAATTTAAAAATTCTATAAACTAAAAATTTGAAAAACTAAAAAGTTAAAAAAAAATTAAACAATTAAAAAATGAAATTACACTTTACCGCCTCAGATTTAAGGTCGATTTACAACATCTTTAAAACATTTCAATTTCATACATTGACTAATCATTTTATTTCAATTTCATACATCCGTTAGAAAATCTGTTAAGTAAACCGTTAAGTGATGACGTGGTAAATATGGGATTCACATTTGTGCTGACGTGGCTGCCAAATTTGTGCCATGTGCAATTTTTTTTCATTTCAAATATAATAATATTTATCTTATTAAAATTATAAAAAATAAAAAAAAACACAATCAAACCCAGAAAACCCATCCCCGACCCACCCCATCTCTTCCAATCTCTTCACCTCCCCTCCCATCCATCCTACCCCATCCCACCCCACCCCCACCTCCCCCGCAAGCGAAAGTGCGGATGTGCGGCCAATCAAGCCGTGGATGGGGCCGATCAAGCTGATGTACGGCAGCTAGTTGACTCCAAATTGGGCGAAGATGTGCTGCGACTCCTGGAACTCGATGTCGCAGAAGAAGAGCTTGGCGTAGGAAGGGGACGACGGGTCCTGGTTGTTCTTAAGGTGGAGCTCTGACTTGTCGTGGAGCTTCGCAGCATCGAAGAAGACGAGGACCCAGTAGGGTTGCGGGGTTTTGATGACGGTGAGGAGTTTGGCGAGGGAGCAGTCGTCGAGGCGGATCACCCTAGAATTGGATAGAGATTAGAGGGAGAGAAGTTTAGGGACCGGGTTGGATTCGGATAACTCGGTGAAGGTGGCGAGGATGAGGACGACAATGGTGAGGACGAGGAGGGGTAGTTTCGGGGTGGGGGGTTGCGGGGGAGGTGGGGGTGGGATGGATGGGAGAGGAGGTGAAGAGATTGGAGGAGATTGAGTGGGTCGGGGATGGGTTTTCTGGGTTTGATTGTTTTTTTTTATTTTTAAATAAGATAAATATTATTATATTTGAAATGAAAAAAAAAATAAAAAATTGCCACGTGGCACAAATTTGGCAACTACGTTAGCACAAATGTGGATCTTATATTTGCCATATCATCACTTAACGGTTTACTTAACATATTTTCTAACGGATGTACAAAATTGAAATAAAATGATAAGTCAATATATAAAATTGAAATGTTTTAAAGATGTTGTAAGAAATTGAAATCGATCTCAAACCTGAAGGGATAAAATGTAATTTATCCATTAAAAAACTAAACCCTGAAAGCTCAAGCTTGCTGCCGACATTCAAGCAGCTCAGAACTTGTTGCAACCACACTCAACAACAAATCCTCAAACCGACATTAACATCCTCCTTCCCAAGCCCAGGCATTTCGAATCGGAGATGCAGAGCTTCCTCTCCCGCACGGAGATCCGTAATTCGTTCAAATCCTCCTCCATAGCCTCCCTCAAGTCCTTCAAATATTCATCCATAGCCTCCCCCAAATCCTTCAAATATTCACCCACCGTCTCCTCGGCCACCGACATTCTCCTCGACGATGTAGTTGACCGTCTCACCTACTCCGGGAGTGCGGAAACCTTCGAATTAGATCGAGGACTGACGAACAAATGCTCTCCGCCATCGTTGGGTGTAATGAAGCCGAACCCCTTCTGGCCGTTGAATCACTTGTTGGTGCTGCTCTCATCTCTCGCTCAATCGCAAATCTCAAAACCCTAACCCTAGAATTTGCCCTTTCTCTCTACCTCTGTAAATTTGTTTCTTGATTTCAATGTTGAAGCAATTGCAGGTGCCTCATTGCTCGGCGGTTCGATTTTATTGTTAGATTCGTGGGATTTAGCTCGAAATTAGAGTGATTTTAGTTTTAGTTTTTTAGAATTTTTAGTTTTTTAAAATTTTTTTTATTTTTTTTATTTTTTTTTTATTTTTTAATGTCCACGTGAGCGTAAATTGACACGTGATCCAGTCATTATCCACTTGGACACCACATCATCTGTTAACAGAAAATTTAACGGTCAAACTCATAGAAGTATGAAAGTGTTCTTGCATAGGAGTTTGGAAGTTTTACCTTCTTGGAAGTATTTTTATTTTTTATTTTGTGCTTCTCCTTATGATTCTGCAAATTTCCCATGAATAATCTCTTAGCAGGAGCAGGATTTGCAAAAGCGAGTACTGTTAAATTTACCTCTTCCACAGCACAAAGTTCACCCGAACAACTTGTTTGAGGATAAGGAGGTTGGAGGCTTGGAGCCTTCCTCAAGAATTAACAACATGGAAAATTAAAGCTTGAGGAATGGGAAGAACTGGAGGACTCAGAATCAGATTTACCCCCTTCTTGTTGCATAAGAAGTGGCTTAGGCAATCATTCAGGAATTCACCTCCCCCGTTGAGCGATGGCTATCCAAAGAACCTAGGAACAAACCTCAATGGCCGGTATACTTTTGCTTCAACATCAACATATCAGAGTTCAATAATCACTGCATTATGGTTTGTTATTTGCATTTGGTTTGTTATGTTAGTTGTGATCATAAAGCATGTTATGGCAGGCAAGCGTTGGTGAACCGGGAGGAAGAGCTGAAAGGAAGACAAATGTTGAAGCTTAAGGAAGTGACATCTTCTTTGACAACCCAGATGATTGAGAAGACAAATGTGTCTGAATTAATAGACATTATGAAGCAGCTTGTTAAGGACGCCAAATTAGCCGACGTTGAAGTTGTACAGATGTTGTGGGAAATAGTATTAGAGCAGGCACGGAAAGCCAGCGAAGTTATTCGCCAAGTATAAGATTTCAACTTATTAGTTTTTCTTCCTTCATATACCTTACTATTTCCAAGTTTGGTCCTTGTACTTTGAGATATTAGATCCCTATAGCTTCCGTGAACATAAAAAAGATATAAATGGCATTACATGCACACAGTGATCATATAAACACAGATCAATGCTAGCAAGATATACTAGCTTAGGCGCTCAATCTGTCACTAGTTGTTCGTCAAACCACATGTCCACCATTTTAATTTGCTTGTACTTGTGCGTTTTCAAGGCAGATTTTTTCCATCCAAGTATGAAATTACCACTGAAAGTTCATATTTCCTGTGACGTCACAATCAAACATTTCATCCTCATTGACAAGTTATCGCATAAGAGTTTAGAAGTTTTACTTTCTCAAAGTCTTTTTTTTTTTTTTGTGATTCTGCAAATTTCTTTGTGATTCTGCAAATTTCTCGTGAACTGCCGGCAGGAGGAGAAGGTGAAAGAAAGAATGAGTCGCGATGAGACCTCAAGTGGGCCAAGCATATTTGAAGAAAGTGACTGAATTTGTGATGACGGAATCCAAAAACAGAGAAGCTGAAGTGGTTTTGGAAGGTCTTTTGGATGCAATCGATTGGTGCTCTGACAAGCAGCAAGAGACTGCCAGATCAGCTCTTCACGTGGTAATGCAGAACTTGAGCCCCAATTCTGAAATGCAGAGATTGATAGCAGTTTCTGTGGGTTTTGCGATGTTACTAGAGGCAAGTTGAGGTTGCTGGTACCTACGTTGCGGCATTGGCATTATCCATTACCTTCAAGTAGAGGTTGGTGGACCGATAATATTGAAGGGTCCGATAATGTTGCCGCAAATGAAATCGAATTCCAACAACATCAGAAAATCAAGAAGTTGTACATATCAACTCATCAGAGGGTAACAGATAATGCCAAGGCAGAATTGCAAGTACCGACAACCTCAGCTTGCCTCTAGTAACACCGCGAAAACCCACGGAAACTGCTATCGATCTCTTCATTTCAGAATTAGAGCTCAAGTTTTGCATTACCACATGAAGAGCTGATTTGGCGGTCTCTTGTTGCTTGTCAAAACACCAATCGATTGCATCCAAAAGACCTTCCAAAACCATTTATGCCTATCTGTTTTTGGATTTCGTCATCACAAAGTGAGTCACTTTCTTCAATATACTTGGCCTACTTGAGGTCTCAACGCGACTTTAAGCATTCTTTCTTTCACCTTCTCCTCCTTCTGCCGGTAGTTCACGGGAAATTTGCAAAATCATAAGGAGAATCACAAAAAAAAAAAAAAAAAAAAAAACTTCGAGAAAGTAAAACTTCCAAACTCATATGCAAAAACTTGCCAGTGAGGATGAAAATTGTGTCATCACAGGACATACGAACTTTCAGTGGCAATTTCATAAATGGATGGAAAAAAGCAGCCTTAAAAACGCACAAGTACAAGCAAATTAAAATGGTGGACAAGTGGTTTGACGAACATCCAGTGACAGATTGAGCTCCAGAGCTAATATCTCTTGCTAGCATTGGTCTGTACTTATATGATCATTATGTCCATGTGAATGCCATTTATATTTTTCATGTTTTCGGAAAACTACAAGGATCTCAAAGTACAAGGACCAAACTTGGAATAGTAAGGTATATGAATGAAGACAAAGTAATAAGTTGAAATCTTATACCCGGCAAATAACTTCGTTGGCTTTCCGTGCCTGCTTCAATACTATGTTGCACAACTTCAACGTCGACTAATTTGGCGTCCTTAACAAGCTACTTCGTAGTGTTTATAACTTCAAATACATTTGTCTTCTCAGTCATCTGGGTCGTCAAAGAAGATCAGCTTGCCACGTCAGAATTGCAAGTACCGACAACCTCAGCTTGCCACGTCAGCCGTTAACAGTTAATTTAACGGCAACCTTAATATATTTATGAAATTGTCTCAAAATTATGATTTCAGGTACCACTCTGGGATGAAAAAAACTTTATGTACCAAATGCTGAAAACCAATAAACTTGAGGATAATACACTGAGATTAATCTAAAATAAAATTAATGTTAGACGCTTAACAGAAAACCCATCAGAGACCAACTGACAAAAAAATCACCATATCGAAAGCAGTAGAGTAACAAATTATCTTCAATTCGAAGTAGCAATGGTAATCACAACAACAAAAAACTAGATTGAAACAGAAAAATCGCAAGAAAATCCCCAAAAGTTAAGAGTTTCATACAAATACCAGAAAACCAACAATTCTTGAATACAAGCATCAAGAAGTACCAAGAACTCACGAAACATGCAGCAAGAGATCAATCAACAACAAATACAACAAACTAGGTAGAAGCTACCAGAAAAACCCCAAATTTGCGAGGGTTACCGACGACGACCATATCAAGAAACAAAGCTCCAAGCTGCAGAGCAAGCACACAACAAGACGAACACACAACGAAATCAAGAACGCGAAATCAAGCGAAAGCACACGGATCGTCTACCACGATGGCATCAGCCATCAGCGACGTCTAACTGTATGAATATTTCTTGTGAGAGAAAGTATATGCAGAGAAAACATAAAGTTTGGAGAACAATTTTCTGTATCTCACATTAATAAATGTAATAATCTTACAACCAAGTACTGATAGCTTACACCTTATAACAACCTTAAGACAGCTTCATTCTAATCTAGTGACACTTGTCACGGTCCTAGCAATACGCACACTCATTAAGTTCTCAACTTCATCCAATTTTCACACATCTGGTGTTATGAAGTAAGGTGCCAATTCCTCTTGCATTCATATATGTAATAAAGATGGCCGTTATCGCAATTTTTCTCTCTTTGGATTTCGGTTGATTTCCATTTATCTTTTTTCTATCCAATTCTTTTCATGTTTGGAAGTGTTTGGTCTATGTTTTACCCGTACACCAGCAAACACTTTTTACAACACATGAATTTCAGCTCAATAATTTCTTTCTCAACCGTTAATAATGCGTAAAACACTTTGGTGGATCATTGCACATAATCCAGAGCCTAAAAGTTTTAGAATTTTTTGCTCTAATTATATTTTTTTTCTTAAATATGAGTAAAACATGGAGTGGAATAATTGAAAACCAGAGAGTGGAATAATTGAACAAAGAAACTCTGATGCATCAAAAACTGATCCTGACTATTTAAATTGTAGTTTAAAACATTGAACTCTTATCTTCAATTCACTATACATGATTTTTTACAAATTATAAATATATTTTTGAGTGATCCATTGATCAAAGTTTTAGGTATGAAGAGTGAATACTAAAGTAATTAAATATCTTCAATTCCTAATTTCTACAAATTCTGCTCAAGATCAGCTTATGCGGAGTTTGCAAAAACTAAAGTAATTATTTATCTGTGAGTATATTTAATTTATAAATTCATAATGTCACCGACTTTGTTCTACTAATTAAAGTTCTATCATAAGCTCAATGTTTTCACTTCTTTTTCTTATTCAATCTAGCATAACATCAAATTAAAAAAAGTCAATAAATTGTATTTGATATTTTTCGTTTCTTTTGATTGATTTAGATTTCACAAATTGAGAGAGCAATGATCCACAATGATATAGAATGCCTAAATTGTAATCTCAGCTGTAAACTTTTGCTACCTCAATTGAAAGACAGGTATACAAGTTTGTGTTTTCATAATTAAAGTTCTAAGATATGCTCATTTATTTTGCAGGTTCATATACTAGATTATGTGAATTCTTTTTTTTTTCCCTTCCAAATTCCAACAGCTTATTTCAGTGCTTTGGGAAAATTACCCTTTCACAACCAAGGTAAATATCAATAAAGCTGCTAGTGCTTTACCCATGCTCATTATAAACAACCGCACGTGCACTTTTCTTTCCTTTTGATATGAGAACTGTTTAATTCTACCACAATTTTCTTCCTTAGTAACAATGTTCTCTGCTAGCATATCAGTTATAAAATAAACAGCTTCCACTAAATTCAATTTATGATGATTCAATTTTAGGTTTGAGAAAATACTGACTATTTCCATTTGAAATTATGTTGATTTTCCATTTAGGTTGAACCAAAAAGTCTCCAACGTGCCAATTTTCATAATAGCAATGTTAAGGTAAATTTTGATCACACTATTATATTGAAACCAAACATTTAAACTTGACATGCAAAAGGCCTATGATAGGGTGGAATGGGACTTTCTTGATACGATCATGGAAAAAATGGGTTTTTGCAATATGTGGAGAAAGCTTATCATGGGCTGCGTAACCTCAGTGAAGTTCGCAATCATCCTCAATGGGCAACCCAGAAACAAGTTTGCTCATTCTAGGGACCTTCGGCAAGGAGACCCTCAATCTCCGTATCTCTTTCTTTTGGTTAGAGAGGTTCTTTAGAGACTGATCCAGGTGGCAATGGATAAGAAAACGCTGGATAGGGTGAGAATGGGTGCCTCGGGGCTGGTCTTATCTCACATTTTATTTGCCGATGACACGTTAATCTTTTTGAGGGCCTTCAATGAAATTTACAGTGTATAATTTCTGCATAAGTTTATTTTTGCTGTGCTATACATTCTTAGTACATCTTTGAAAAAGTTTATGATGTATAATTTTTGCATCCACCAAAAATTTTACCCTTTTTTTTATTCCCTTCCTATAGTCACTTTACTTATGGAATTGGAAATTCAAGTAAATTTGTATAGAAAATTTTTTCATTGTTTTCTACTATTTGCACTGAAATCAAACTCCTAGTCTCTCATGTTCTTGGTATGCTCATCTTTCCAAATCTTCCTTCTATCATCGAAAAGCAGATAAAAAAACTCGCTTGAAACAATCTCAATCTTTTACAGCTTATCCAATTATACTCCATATTTGATCACTTTGAACAATTCCCAGTCTCTACATGTGTTGCCTAACTTTCTAACAAGCCCCTCCATAGCTTTTGGCTCAGGAATGTTTCCTGACATGTTCATAGGAGACAAATCAATCAACGGTATACCATCACCTTCAACGACTGAAAGCTTTGGCACGTGCTTGGGATCTATATTAGCTCTATTAACCTCTCCCTTGTAAGTAAATATGATTTGGAAGGAAAACGATTAAATGCTTTTCTTTTTCCTTTTTTGCAATAATGTTACAAGAAGAATGAAAGCTTTTATCCTATGAATGTCATCAATGTTACATCTCCGATGTGGACTAGTTTTTGTCAATTGTTATTTTCAAAAGTTATGACAGTTCGTGCTGGCCTAGGAGAAATTTTTATGATTATAACACCATCAACCAATATTACTATTGTACAAGATTCCTGATCAATGATAATAGGATGTTACAATTTTTTTTAAACGCATCATACTATATACATTTAAAAACCTTTTGCAAGCTTTATACGCTTTTAAAACTCGCAGCAACGCGCGGCAGGCACTAATACTTTTATAAAACTAAATCTTAAACAAACTACGTCTCGAAAAAAAAGCCTCGAACATACTATTTGGATCAATGAAATAGAAAAATGAGGGTCGATAACCTAATTTCTCAATTTTAATATCCATGCGCTACTAGGTAGACTCTCAGAGCAGAAAAAACACAAGCCAACTAAACAGGAAACCAAAAGATTAAAAAACTGCAGCCACCTTGCTAGCAAGCGCACGGTCCCGCATTTCGATGTAACTAAATGGGAACCAACCGGCTTTTCCCTTGCATTCACCTTCAGCCCAACCATTGTTTGATACCTGCTCAAGAGCATGAACAATTAACCTCAATACGAGAGAAATAAATCCGAACATGAATATAAGATGACAGCATGAAGCAGGAAAGATGGCAGAACCTTCCGGACAACGACATAATCCCCAAAAGACAAGCTTAACTCCACATCAGTTACAGCTTGAAACGTGTACATAACCTGCAGTAGGCGAAAAGGAGCAATTAGTAGAAACTAAAGAGTTGAACATACGAAAACTTAGCTACAACCACAGTTAACATAAAGTTACCTCTCCTAAGAAATAGTCCCTCGTGTCTGTTAATTCATCATAGGCTTCAGAGGCAAAGCTATGTCCGAGATCCTCGTACGATGGTGGCGGAGGCATAGAGTTCTCTGTAGCCGGACCAGGTGATGCTTCAATTCGCTGGTTTTCTGACAACATCTGTCCCAACAAATAGTGTCAATCATCACTGCTTAAAGTTGCAAGAGACTAGAATGATATAAAACCTCATGAATTGGAAAAATTGTCTTGCCGATAAGGAAGATTCCAGTATATTTCATACCTCGCCTTCAAGCTGATCAAGTATCTGAAGAACGTTCTGATGATAATTGCGCTCTGCTTCAACCTTGAATGGAGATGGAAATTGACAAACATACAAAATTAATTTTCTTTCAATCTTGTAACTAGAACACGCCAAAGCTTCAATGCTTCAACAGGAAGGGAAAGGAAGTGCTTTACCATCACAAGAAGCCGCTGAAGAGTCAATCTTTGTTGTTGACCTTCAACAGCAGCCATTGCTGCACCAGCTTCTTTTCCCAATATTGCAACGTTAGACTGTAGCTCCTGAAGCTTGGCTTCAGCAGCTTCTAGTTTCA
>JAOEHR010000056.1:908911-919623 GCA_025448175.1 Aronia arbutifolia
TGCACATAGCGTTCTCCGGCCCTCCTTTCCCCCTCATGCAACCCTTCCTCGAGCTTCCCTGCACTGGCCGCTTCGCCAGCTTCTTCTCCGCAACCCCAACACTGCTACTACCATCACTCATCTCCGCAACCCCAGCACTGCTATTACCACCACTCATCTCCATCGTCGACATTGTGAGAACTTTTTGAGAAGAATTGAGGATTTTTTTCGGTATTTTTTAATTTAATTCGAGTGGTGAGCTTGAGAAACCATAACCCGTAACGCTGCCGATACTTATATGAGGAGGAAGGCAGACATGACCTGAAACGTGGCTTGTGGAGGATTAGGGCTTTGAATACTTGGCATGGTGAAGGGGAGATATCGTGTCCATGGCTAGCCTCATTGTTTAAATCTCTAATACACACTTGGCTTACACCTTTGCTTACCTTCTTGCTCATGTGGCAATCGGAGAGGAGCAAAATTCCAGTTTTGCTTTCTCATTTTTCATTTTTTTTTCTTTTATTAAATTCGGAATACAATTACATAGAAGATTCACGTCGGATCTTTAACTCAGAGATGAATTGTAATGGATGAATAACAGTAGAAGAGAAAATTTTCAAACTGTACAGAGCACTGACTGAATATGACTTTCTGAAGCTGACTAAAAGTTCAGATAGGTGAAAAGTGGATGAATAACAGTAAGAGAAAAATTCTTAAACTATACAGAAAACTAATGGTCTTTTTGAAGCTAAATGAAAGTTTAGATAAATGAGAAATAGATGAATAACAGTAGGAAAGAAAAAATTTAAACTGTACAGAAAATTGACTGAGCATGTTTTTCTGAAAGACTGAAGTTGAGAGTACAGAAAAATGACTAAGCATATAGATGAATAACAGTAGGAGAGAAAATTCTTCATCTGTACAGGAAACTTACTATTTTTCTGAAGTTGGCTAAGAGTTTAGATATGTGAGACATAGATGAATAACAGTAGGAGAGAAAATGGATGAATAACAGTAGAAGAGTAAATTCTTAAACGGTATAGAAAACTGACTGAGCATGTTTTTGTAAAGCTTTATGAAAATTGAGATAAGTGAGAAACTTGTTGACAGTTGAAATAGGTGTTTGTTTATAATTTTCTTTTCATCTTTTATTTAAATAACAATATCAACTTTCTCATTTTTTTTCAAAATATTTGAAAAAGAAAAGTGTTGGATTTATGAATGTATTTTTTTCATAGAATCCCTTTTTTAAGGGTTAAATTTATAAAATTTGTTAATAGGTTTTAGTTCATCTAAACCATTTGTTGTGATAGTAGACTCACAATATATATATATATATACATATATATATATATATCAGAAATATTTGAGAAATTTGCTAAAACATGTATTAGATTTTTATTTTTCATGTTAATAACTATATATTAGTGCCGCAAAACCATTTGTATTGGTGTTTGACCCATCCTGAAAGTCTTAGAGATACTTGAAGAAGTCACTGATACACACACATTGCAGATTTCTTTTTAGTTCTCTCTTTTTTCTATGTATAAAGAGATAAGAATTCTATTCTTCTTCGCTCTTTTTTTTTTTTTTCCTTCTCTTTAATTTTATTGTTTTCAATATTTTGGAAAAGGAAAAGTGTTTTGAGTTTACTAGGAAGGGAGGGATTTGGATGAATAGTGATTTAGTAATGAAGGCTGCGTGAAACAGTTGGAGATAAGATCCTACTTTAGTTCCCAAAACGAAGGCTTGACAATTAGCAGTTTAGCACGTAAACCCGACGTCGTTGTAACCTACATTTTCCTTTCTCCATAGCCTCAATCCGGCTGCTTCATCACTGTCGAAGCAACAAACGACTTCACAGTTTCTTTAAAATCCTAAATTAAAATCACTGTCATTGATAACCCGTCAATAAAACACCAAATTAAAATCCCATAAATAATCAAATAAATAATAGAATTCGAGTCCAACATCAAATAAAATCCCCAAGTGGGCAAATGCAGCAAGCCCTAATTACAAAGAAGATTCACGTCGGATATCTAACTCAGAGACGAATTGTAATGGATGAACAATAGTAGGACGAAAAATCGTATACTATACAGAAAATTGACTGAGAATATCTTACTGAAACTGATTGACAGTTGAGATAAGTGAGAAATTTGCTCAGAGTTAAAATACATGTTTGCTTATTAATTTTTCCTTCAACCTTTTTATTTAAATAACAGGATAAACATGTTCACTTCATTGTTTTTTTCCAAAATATTTGGAAAAGAAAGTCTTTGAGGTTTATGGAGGTATTTGCCTCCTTTTTATCTTTCTTTAGGGAGGTGTTTGGATGATGGTAGTTTTTTTAAAGGGTTCGTCGTATATTAAGTTATAAAATTATTTTGGATATAAAAGTTATAAAATTATATCCTAAGAGTAATAGAAATGTACAAATGGTCTAACATAGACTAGATATCTCAAAGTACTCGAGAAATTTGCAGAAACATGAGTTATAGTAATCAATTGTATTGTATGTTGGAATCCCAATTGTCCCACATCGGATAGAGGGAATGAGAACAAGCAATTTATATAGAATTACCCCACTCTAACTAACACCGAGATCTTTTGTGATAAAAACCTCACACCTGACGGATTGAGCAGGTGGTCAAGTGGGGACAGTATCGGTATTGTTGAAGTGGGCCCTCCGCCCGTCTACGTGAAATTTAACATTGTATTAGTGTAGCAAAATCATTTGTATTGACGTTTGACTCATAATGAAAGTCTTGAGAAACTTGAAGAATTTACTAACAAAGACACAAGTCAGATTTCTTTTTGTTCTCTCTTTTCCTTTATTTATAAACAAGAGAGAAGAAGAATATCTGTTTTTCACCTTTCTATATTTTGGCAAAGGAACGGTGTTTTGGGTTTACTAGGTAGTGAGGGATTTGGATGAATAGTGATTTAGTAATGAAGGCGGTGCGGAACGGTTCGAGAAAAGAACTTACGTTAGTTCCCAAAACCAGGGCTTGCCAATTGGCAATTTAGCATGCAAACGCTTAGACACACTTCAGAGAAGATTAACGCTTAGTGACAGGTGAGATAAGTGAGAAATTTGTTGATGGTTAAAACATGAGTTTGTTTATAATTTTTGTTTTCATCTTTTTTATTTAAATAACAAGATAAACATATTCACTTCACACATTTTTTTTCAAAATATTTGGAAAAGAAAATGTTTCGGGGTTTATGGAGTTTTTTTCTTATCTATAGAGGTATTTGGATGATGTGTTATTTTTTAAGGGTTATAAAAATTGTTTCGGATATTAAATTTATACAATTATAAGCCAAGAATAACAGAAAGGAATAAAAAGTGTAGATACAACAAGATTGATTAATAAGTTTTAGTATATCAGAACCATTTCTTGTGACAGTAGAGTCATATTATATAACTAAGAAATACTTAAAGAATTTACTGATGCAGACACAAGTTGAATTTTCATTTTGTATTCTCTTTTTCTTTATTGATAAACAGATAAGAACTCTTTTTTTTTTCAATATTTTGCAAAAAAGAAAAGTGTTTTGGGTTCACTTGGAGATAAGACCATCTTCAACCCATGGGATAAAGCCTCCCCTCAAACTATCTCCAACCATTGGGCCCGGGGGAGAAAATATATCTCTAGGCTAGATTCTCCCAGGATTTAAATATGACTTAAATTATTATAGAACCACCAAACTATCATATTTCAAACATTTTTTTGTTTTCTACATATAATCTAATGGCTGTAATCAAATGAAATCAAATCTAATGGTAAAAAAAACAAGATTTGACGGCCCGAATTTAAATCTAATGTCTAAAATAATTTAAGAAAATTATTTAAATCAAATTTAACTTAAAACTTTATAAATACATATGTACTTGTATGATTTTTAATTACTTATCGAAATTTAAATATTAAAATGTTCATAAAAATAAATTAGGATAATTCACATAAATTCTATTATCAAAAAGTACAGAAAAAAAATTAAGCTAAAATCATTATTTAATAATCTCGGACTAAAATTTAAGTCATAAGGGTTGGAAAAGAAAATAGTTTATAAGTTATGGCTTAAATTTTTAAACTTTATTCTCAAGCGTTGAAGATAATCTAAAAGAGAGAGTTGGACGAACGGTGACTTACGAACGAATGAACTGTTGGATTTAAGAAACTACGTTAGTTCCAAAACCAGGGCTTGACAATTAGCATAGCATGCAAACCGCTTGATACGTGCTGCGTTTTGCTAAATCCCCATGACAGCAGAACAGATTCAATGGATGGATCATATGAGTTTATGATCTGTGGGTCCCCTGCTGCGAGCTTTCCGAAAAGGATAGGAAGCCCAGAGAGTGCAATGGATCATACCAGCATATTGAACCAGATTCTTAGCGACTGGTTCTCATTTCCTTAGTTTCATGTTCACACTGTTGTTGTTATTGTTGTTGTCCTGCAGTAAATCATGACAACATGACATACACACGTATTCACTTGTGGTTATCCAATATTTTCAAAACCTTGAAATTGTAAAATTAGAAAAATAAATAAATGATAAATTTTATTTGTCATAGAACTCTACGTAAAAGACATTGAAATAACTAATTAAACAATTTAAATCAGATTACAAAAAATAATAGGAAAAGAACAAACAATAAACTCTGTCAGGATTCTACGTACTGAACGTACACTGACATATTTGTCTTTAACAAACCTTTAAAATCACAACAGCTAAAATACACTTAACTGACAACCATCTCGAATCATTACACATACTTTCTACTTATCTAATCATTTTAAATACATTAAAATCACGAAAATTGAAATCGAAGTAAAAAAAACAAAATCAATTATAGGATAAACAAAAAACTAAATAATACATTGTACGAATCATAGAATTCTTCTTACGAACCATACACTAATATCCGCTTAATGATTCTCAAAGACACTTGTACAGCTCACATACAACATACATATAAATCTTCAAACATCACATGCTCTAGCACACAAATACATATAAAATGTATGTGTTTATCACCCTCTCAAATCTTAATCATTATTCTTCATTTGGTATTACTGAAAGAAACCAAACCCTAATCTAACTCCTTTATCTATTTCAAATTTCGTCACTCTCACCACTTGGACTAATACACAGAACATTGGATTGAAGTATCAAAGGAAAAAAATATTGCATTCGTGCCTTCATTATAGTGTGTTAATACATCTTCCGCATATATGCACACTCAACTTCTTATGCTCAATGCAAACGTTTACTCTAATGCCTTTTCCTGCAAAAACCGATGGGAACATAGTGAAACTTTTGTTTAGCCTGCTGCCATTGTTACAACATATAACTAGGCAGGGGTGGCGGTGAATACACGAAATAATTTGTACAG
Organism: Aronia arbutifolia; assembly: GCA_025448175.1. NCBI lineage: Eukaryota > Viridiplantae > Streptophyta > Magnoliopsida > Rosales > Rosaceae > Aronia > Aronia arbutifolia. Next base: position 914,298 of record JAOEHR010000056.1, read on the forward strand.
CAAAAACTTAATACTTTATGGCTCAATCCTCCCGACAAAAAAAAAACAACGACGTAGTACTCCACTCGATCGACCAAAACATAGTTTAAGCAAGAATTCTTTTTTCACGTGATCACAATTGAAAACAAATTTCATCTCTTTTTCGAATTCTTAACCTACTAAAATAAGTAACTGGCCTCCATAAAAACTTGAATTACATCCAGAAACTTAAAATAAATTTCGTCAACATTATTATGATAACTTTCGTCAGTATTATTATAGTCTCATGACTACATTATTATTATAGACTTGCAGTCTTACGACTACACACATTATTTCTTGTACTTATCTAAACATTTTTAAAATCATAAAAGTTGAAGGAATTTAAAGAAAATACGAAAAATTAATAAAAGAATGAATCGCATAATATCACAGGACTTTGAACAAACACATCAGCTTTCTAAATACTATCAGAACTCATGTGTCATGGCTCATATTACAGAAAGAAACAACACTGAGCATGAGTTTTTTAACAACTCTTAAAACTCACATATCATGACTCGTATATAGATACAAACAAAATGATATCAATTCGTCACTCTCTAAGATCTCAATCATGACTCTTCATTTGTCGTATTGAAAAAAACTGAACCCTAATATAGTTTTTTCTAATCTGACTTCCGTCCTCTCTCACTACTTGAAACAAATCGAAGAACATTATCTTGTTTAGGGATTTAGGCATAAACGCAAAGCCAAAAAAAAATGATGTGTATTACACGAACTAATCAATGCACCTTCGGTACAGATCCTCTTGAAACTCATGGTTTCACTCTCATCGCTCGATTACAATGCTTTGTTTCAACCTCAACACTTGCACCGACTGGCTCTTTACCGCCTTCGGCATTTTGTTTAGGCTGCTGCTGTTGTTAATACACGGAACTAAGCATGATTAGCTCTGACTAACTATAATAAGCTTTGTAGATTTATACCAAATGATCTGTCACAGCAAAAATATTAATACCTCTCAATCCTTCAAATGATCTGAAGAACTTAATTAGTTCATAAATTTAAGTAGAAAGACAAAGGAGAAAGGGACTGAAAAGAGATTACATTCATGCCTTCCTTGTAGTGTGTGTTACATGAATTAACTTATACATCTTCCGCATATATATACAAGTTACAGCACCAAAAAAGGATCCAGATTCTCTTCTTATCCAGTGTCTCTCATTAAGAAGAGACTGTCTCACACTCAATTCCTATGCTTCGTTTATGCCTTGGCACTTTCGCAGACCTGCCCTTATCGCCTTCAACATTTCGTTTACTCTGATGCCTTTCCTGCAAAAACCAATGGCAAGATAGTGAAACTTTTGTTTACCTGCCGCTGTTACTGCATAAACTAAGCAGGGACTGTTGTTACTACATAGAACTAGGCAGGGGTAGCTCCAATTAACTATAACTGAGCTTTATAGATTTATGCGAAATAATCTGTCAAGCAATAACTTGATACTTCATGGCTCAACCCTCCCAACGAAAAAAGAAAGAACCCTACCAGATCGACGAAACCAGTGGAGAAAAAGTTAACACTAGAGAAACAGCAAAGAAGTTTATGCATAGAATTCAAGATATTAGAAAGAATGAAAAGTGATAGTGATGAACTTACAATACACTGACTCCTACAATAGCAAGGGGTCGTGGATAGTCCTCAATATCTTTATCCTTTCTGTCTTTGGTTGGAGCTTTTGATGAACTTCCATCAGCATTCTCACCTTCAGGGACCGGCTGTTTAACTGCACCTGCAGTGCTCGTTTCTGGCTCAGAAGATGCTGTATCACAACCAAGCCTCATTATTTCTTCCGTCAAAGATGGAAGCCTGTCCTTTGCCTGAAATGAATATATATCTTAACATTAATAAAAAATGAAATTTAGGAGGATATGACAGTATCTTACAGAACCAAGGTATTAGTGACAAACAAAGGATAGTGATCAGAATCGGGAAGCATTTTCACGCCAGAAAAGGAAATAAAAAGAGACACAAACCTGGGGAAGGTCAATTTTATTCAACACCACTATATATGGTCGTTCAAGGTAATCAGGATTATACATTCGCAATTCCTGAAAATTATAAAACTGGTAGTTAGCATCAGGTCAAACAACAGTGAGGTATCTGTTATGCACACTAACTTGTCAATCAAATCCAGCACATGGATAAGGGGGCACATACTTCTTTGACAGTTCTGTAGTCATTCACAGGATCCTCAGCTGCCGCATCAACAACATGGACCAATAGCCGAGTCCGCCTCAGATGCCTCAAGAAATTGCGACCAAGACCCTAAGGGAGGACAGAGTTTGAATTAAGAGAGTTGGAGCTTTAGAATAAGTGAAGAAACATGATTTCAAGCACTACCTTCCCAAGATGAGCACCTTCAATAAGACCAGGCAAATCTGCCAAAGTTGCTTCAGAAGAATACATCCCTGGCCCTAAACTTGGGTCGCCATCAAGGCGTCCAAGGTTTGGCATTAAGGTTGTGAAAGGATAATCAGCAATATCAGGTCTTGCAAGTGTAGTGGCGGCCAAAAGGGTTGATTTTCCAGCATTTGGAAGGCCCTGCAACAAAAGCAGGAAACATTAGGAGTCTAAAGACCATACTAGCACCTTATATAAGTAGTCTTACTCCATTTGTTTCTCGTTGAACCATGTAACACCAAAATATAATCAAGAAAAAATTAAAACCTAACAAGGGATATTTGTTACATTTAGCCAATAACAACATCTAGTGAAGGAGTCAGCAAGGTTTTCTCTTTGAATCTATTCAAAATTAATTTAATCAAAATATTTATTACTCGTTTTTTTGTGCATATAACTAAAAAGTTCTGAGATGTAACTTGCAAAAGTCTCTATTTAGATTTCCCTTCTCTCCGAAATTTGCTAACCAGTGTAAGGAACTGCTGAAGAATCATTACCATAATACCAATAGTTAGGCCTCAGCTCAACTGTGTCAAATTTTTTACAACACAGCAAATCAAAACTGGAAACCAAATCCAATACGGTACAATCTGGTCTGACAGATTCTGTGCTTAACATGGTGAGGTGGTATTTCATTTTCGGAAAGCTAGGTACCAAGAATATCAGGTACCACCAGTTTCATTAACACCATGGCGATATGATAATTGAACTTCTAAGAGCAGAAGTTCAACCAGAAAAGCAACCCAGTAGAGAAAGATACTTAAAAAAAATATAGAGCATGGGAAATCAATACTTACAACCAACCCATCAGCTCAACTGTGTCAAATTTTTTACAAAACAGCAAATCAAAACTGGAAACTAAATCCGATAAAGTACAATCTGGTCTGACAGATTTAGTGCTCAACATGGTGAGATGGTGTTTCTTTTTTGGCAAGCAAGGTAACAAGAATATCAGGTACCACCAGTTCCATTAACACCATGGCGATATGATAATTGAATATGATAAATGAACTTCTAAGAGCAGAACTTGGACCAGAAAAAGGAACCCCATAGAGAGAGATACTTTAAAAAAATATAGAGCATGGGAAATCAATACTTACAACCAAACCAACGTCAGCAACAACTCGTAAGATCAACTCCAAACTAACCTCCTCTCCTGGTTGACCAACAGCTAAAACCTGAAACAATTCAAAAATTACTTACAAGCTGTTTTAAAAGAAACACATGACTCGATTATTTTCGTTATTGGAAAATTTGTATTTTTCTAATCCATAGAAAGGTATACACTACAGTATTAGCACAATTTTACCTTATCACTATCATCTCTCATCACATTTGTGGTCAAAGCCATCACCTTTTTCTTGCTACGCTCCGGCGTTTCTACCAAGCTAATCTGCCACAAAAGCGGAAAAAATTAAAATGTGAACTGCAGATTAGCATTGACATAATCTGCTGCATAACAGCTTTGACAAGTTAGATGATACGAAATTTGGGGCTATCACTCAATCTGTAAGAAGCAGGTTGTCTCACCCCTCCTTGTCCGCCCCTCGCTACAAGAATTTCGTCCCCTGGCCGTGCTAGATCAGCCAACAAGGTTCCTCGCTTACGCTTCACTACCGTACCTATAGCACAAATACATAAATTATAATAAGCATCCTACCACATTATCATCAGCGGTTACGCCATTGAGGGAAAAACTCCAAATTCATCACATCCGCTGCAACTAATCATAACAAAAGAACACAAAACAATCTACAAACCTGGCGGCACAGGAATACGCAGAACCGGAGCAGAAAGTCCATCGTGCAACTGGGATGTCAAGACCCCCATTGCAGCCACATTTCCACCGCGTTTTGCATTGAACCGGCTTTTCGTGTGAAATTCCAATAACGAATCTTTACCCTCATCAGCATAAATCACAACATCACCTCCATGGCCACCCACAGGAAGAACAAGGGCCCCACCAAAATCCCTTTTCAGCAAGCTCTTCCTCCTCAGCTTCTCCTTCTCATGCTTCCCCTGCGGCGGCTTGCTGGGAGGTCTCTGGTTCGGCATGGCGAGGACCGCACCGTGGCCTCCGTCGCCGGAACGAACGGTGATGATCACCTGATCAAAGTACTTGTGAGGTTCCTTGATTAAAGTATTGGGTTTTTTAGCAGAAGATAACTCCTTGGCTCTGGTGCTAATTCGGCAGCTTACTGAGAAGAATTTGACATTTTTCGACTTGTTCGACTCCTGCTCACACCTACATGTAAAACGCCATCGAAATTACTGTCTGCTTAGTTGCTGCATTTAAGCGTTTAGCATTGGGGGAGAAGATTTTACAGATTTGTCGGGAAACCCTAATGTTCAAAGGTTACCTTTGGGGGAAAACGGTGCCGTAGAAGGAGGATTTGTGGCGGAAGAGGTAGGAAGTTGACGGTGGCGGGGAGATGAGAGACGCCATATCCGAAAGTAGAAGCAGCTCGTGTGAGGGAGGGAGCGAGGGACACAAACGGTCCAACGGACGAAGACGAGGGCTGGCGGGACTGATAGTTTCTAACCCCTGTCCATTACTGCTTTACGGTATTTCAAAGCCCAAATAAATGGCGCGACTAATCTTTTGCAACTTTTTAACTTTTAAGCCCAAATAGATGCATCCCCACTTTCAATTGGTTATGATATGAGCTTCCCAATTTTCGACACGTGTTTGTTACTCTATACGACGATTTAGTGACTCTTTCTTTCACTTATAAATAAGAGTACTTCTATTCATACCATATTTTTATACCAAATTTCTATACCACTAAGGAAAGGAAGGAGAAAAACTCCTCGTATACCACAATCATCATTTAATTAACTAGTTTTTCTTAATTATTAGTTTATTAAATAATTACCTAAATT
>JAOEHR010000056.1:1128333-1138643 GCA_025448175.1 Aronia arbutifolia
GAAATAACATAATGTTTTAGCCAACTTAAATAAACTCAAATCTACTTTTGATTTTGTTAATTAGAAGCAATATACATTTTTTGCAATTGGCCAATGTGCCTTAATTAAACCGCATCATGGCACCCCCAACTTATGTTATTAGAAAACCATTTTGTCGCCTATAAAGGGAATGATAAGTGGGTAATACCAAATACGTTTTGTTGGATCATTTTCCTTTCTATTTCACTCACTTTTTTTTTAGAATTTCTTCCTGTTCTTTTCCCTTATGAGGTTTTTTTTAAAGGAAAACTAATGAAAAGAGCTTGAAAACTTTGAATTTTAACGATAAAGACAAAATAAAGGGTAAAGTGAATAGTACCAGTATTGACTTTTTAGTGTAAAAATATGATTTTTCGTTAAAGTGAACAGTAACATGAGCTTTCGTTAAAGTGCTCTTTTTTTAAAGACGATACAATGAAATAAAATAACATGAATTATACTATTGTAGGTCACTTTCAGATACTATAAAAAAAAAGGTTATAAAAACTAGTTTAATTATTACTCCACTTTTTTTGTTTTGAAATCTATGGATAGAGACGATCCACTTTCCACTAATAAATCAACTTTCTACGTCACTTCTTCCATCTCCTTTTTATTCTCTCAATCACTTCTTCCCCTCTGTTTTAATATACATACTCTACTTTTTACAAGTAATTAATTTTTAAAATTTCATGTGCATTGGTTTGACAATAAGAAAGGCAAAACGAAATAATATATACCACTTAGTATTTAATTAATTAATCTCAGTTTTCCATATTTCAATTATGCATGGATATTTTTTTTTTCCTTACAAGTAACCAAAGCTGGCCCTGAGGGTGTGCAAAACGTGCCACCGCACAAGGCCCCAGATTAGGAAAAGCCCCACTAAGGGCTCGTTGGAAGTGCTTTTAAAATTGTTGAATGTGTTTTTTGGTAAAAATGTTTTTGAAACCAGTCGTTAGTAAAAATGCAAGTGTTTTTTTAAACCCAAAAATAATTACACTAAAAGCACATTCCAAACGAGCCAAAATTTCTTGGATTATTAATTTCAATCTTTAGTTCTACCTAATTATCATTTAAAGAAATGTTAAACAAATACTCTTAGAAGCTCTTCCATTAATTCAACATCTACTTCACTATGTATTGTTGTACTTTTTCTTTTCATTTTTCAGCTCTAATAAATTAAAGAATCCAATTGTTATTTAAAATTCAGACAATGAAATTGAAAGTCATCAAACTAATTTCTCATTCAACAAGCACAACCTAATAAAACAATTCATGTACATGATCTGTAACATAGACACTTGAAAAGGCTTAGTATAAAGACTCGGCATTTGGGTTATATTTCTTAATCCTTTTAATTAGCTGGGGCCAGAATTTTTGTTTTAAGTGTGTGAATTGTTTCATTTTAGGGTTGCAACATGGATTATATATCTTCTCTTGAGGACGCATTCTGGTGTTCATGATGTTGACTTAGCCAATCACTGCATATGCCTCTCCATTTGTTTAAAGTAAAGCACCGTTTAATTGTGACTTGTCACCAACTTAATGCAATTTAGTGTGTGGTGTGGCCTTCTAATTAAAACCCTAAATTTTCTTTTATCACCAACTTTTATCCCTGTTATGAAATATATGAGACAGAATAAACAGGTATAAACCGCCTACTTCACCAAGAATTCGAGAGGATTAATTATTTGATAATTAAGTAATAAAAATTTGATAGAAAAAAATGTAGGGCATGTTTACTTACAAATAATAGGAATTTAAATTATTTTGATTTCAAGTTCATTGCATTTACTAAACCGAATATTTCACTTCTTAAATTTTCTATGTATGTACTAACACGTATGGAATTGGAATAGGGAGTTTCCTCGTAAAATTCATAATCAAATGCTTAAAAATCAAGAATCAAATCAACAAGAGACGACTTGGTGATCTAGTTTCATTTTATTACTTCCCATATTTCTATGTTGTGTCATTCTTTCCTTCTCTCGTATATTTCTCGAGTAAACATGGCCTCATTTTAATTTCATAAGAAGATGGGATGAACAGAAGCAATAACAAAACCTCAGGACAAGGGTATTATTGCTCCAACAAAATACAGAGACAACTACATTATACAAATCAAATATTTTATACGAGTTTATACAGCCAAACACTATCGGTTTCAGATCAATAATGTTGTTTTTTTTAACGTTTTTCTGGCTGTCTTCAAATAATAAAGAGACATATAAATTGTGTTTTGAAGATGAAAACTGGATTGTCCAATATGTTACACACGTGTCCTGTATTCCAATCACATAGTATATAGAAAAAAATACTTTAATTTCATGGATATTTTTCTTGTCGAGTTTAAATTCGTCGGGTTAGTGCCATTTGTACGGATGGAGTGGGTCGGCCAAACAAAATAATTGGAGATGTTTTTACTAAAAATATAAATGTATAGCACCACGAGTGTAGGTGGTGCTAGAGGGTAGACATCCTAGTGCCTAACGAATAAATAAAAACAACTTTAAAAAGTCTTAAAAGAGAGGAAAAATGGTGTTACGTGCTAATAAGAAACGAGAAAAGTTGCTTAATGCTTTTGGCTTTTGGCTTTTGGCTTTTGTTGTCCCAGAAGGCAATTATCAAGTGGATAAGTCATAAGAGGAAACTGCTTCATTGTAAAGAAGCCTCCCCTCAATAATAAGTCCTAACAAATACGAATTGTACTAATCCTTCCACAACTCCACACAAAAGCACTAATTTATTTTGTGCAACCACCACTAAATAACAAAGTCCTCTTTCTCGAGAACTGAGTAGTAATATTATAACACTTGTGTATTACCGTGTTTTTTGCACACTGAAAAAATTTTCCTCGTCCACCTCTCTTTTGTTTATTTCTTCTACAATGGGTCTCCTAAACCACTCAAAATAAATGAGAGAAAAAAAAAAAAAACAATGACGTGAGAAAAAGGAATTTGGATAATGGAAATTAGAAGTTGTATTTATAGAATAAAAACGCTTGTAAAATGGAAAGACAATTCAGATATTTTGATAGTGGCAACCTTGCCTACATGTATAAGGCTGCTTTAGAAATTATAATCGCAAAACTGTGTGTAACTTTGCAAAAGATAGACAAACAATTAGTGAAAACGTAATCATGAGAGACCTAAATGGAAGACATGAGGCACAATCCATAGTTTAATTTATAGAATACCTAAAAGGCTAAAAGTAGATGAGAAAAAGTGACTTTTTTCATAAGAACATTGGGTAATGCTAGATTATTTATCTAGCATTACTTGACTAACGTGTTTATTTTCAATAAGTGAGACAGCATATGATTTGTAAATTTGGTCTTAGAAATTGATCTGCCTTTCATTACCAAAGAAGATTACATCAATTTGAATTTGATCTCCTAAAAAGTGGAATGATACATCAATTTCTATATTCTTGGGTGATTATTGATCAATGCCATGCACTTATAAGCTGGAAAAAAGCCATGGAATAATTGGGTTTCAAAGGAAACTTAAATCATAAATTGTGCACAATTAATCATGTTAGTAAATCCCATAAAACATTGCCATTAATGGTAAGCAAATATTTCCTTCATGATGAAGGTGTTCGTTGGTGCTTTGAGGAACCTCCGAATCTCGTCGTGGACCTTTAGTTAGAAAACGTAATGCTTGAACTGGACTTTTTCCCCAGTTTCCTTGTTGTATTGTCTCAAGATCTTTTCTCATGAATGAAATACCATCGTTGCCATAGAAAATAGCTTACAGCAGCAAGACAAAAAATGGTGGACAAGAAGCCACAAAACATGCACAAGAGTTGACTACTGATCCTTTAGTTTAGGTGAAGCAAAACATCAATCTTACATTCCAAGCACGCGGAAAAATGACAAAACCTCCCTCCTCATCACCTCATCAAGCAAATACCAACACAATATAACACAACAGACGCAACCTGTCATCAATCCATAGGGATTTCCAAGTGCCCACTTTGTTTCTTTCTTTTTCTATAAAACCCACAAAATACATTATTCACCACAAACTGAGCCAAATTTTACTCAAGTTGCCTTAATTCTTTCGTAAAAAAAAAATATTAACAGAAACAAAAAAACAATAATACCATAGCATAATCCTAATCGTTACAGACAATCAACAATTCAACATATTCTCCTTAAACTTATGTCGGTGTAATTTTTGGATAAATCACGAAACTTGATCCATGTGACGATTATATAGCATATACCTTGGGCTAGTTAACAAAAAAAATTACAAACACCCCAATCAACCCAACCACTATTTCACCTTTCTATTCATTTCATTTCTTAATTCACATCGTATAAAAGAAGCACATAATTATTTGGTCTAGTTGAATTTAGTCAAACATTTGATGAGCTGTTTCTTAAAAAAGAGCACGAATATGAAAGATAAACTGAAACAGTCAAACATAACAAAATTAAATATCAAGCATATCTCAAAACGCCCAAACTCGATCGATTTCAATTTTATTTAATAGTAATTATTGGGATAATAATGTGCATCCGTTTACTAAAAACTCTTGAAAGCTAAACCTTGTTAAACATTGAAATGCTAATTACTGCTAAGCTAAAAGTAGCCTCAGTGAATTACTGCAGAGGTAAAAGAAGCCATGCGAACGTAATTTCCCTCTGTTCTTCTCCTTCTCCTTTCATCTTCTTCCTCTTGCCTTTTCTCTTCCTTCTGAGTCTGCTTCATATCTTCAATGAACTTCTGTATTTTCCGGTTGAACTCCTCGTTATCCAGCACCTCCACGGACCCCGACCGCCTCGCCACCTCTTCCTCGCCACAACTCTTATTTTTCCGGTAAATCTCCGTCTCCGATCGTCGCATAACTCTTGTAATACTACTTATCTTCTTCTTCCCAAAACCCTCCGATTGTGTTCTCATGTACCGCTTCTCCTTCTCCACCAATGCCACGTCAGCACTCTCCGTAGTAATTGCAAGAACCGGAGGGACGTAATGAGTTTCCGTTTCTGTAACCGTTTCGCGGCCCTTAACCGGCGGAAATGGCACCACTGCATTCTTAGACTCCTCATCTGCCTTCGACTCTGTTTCTGGAAAAGAAGGCTTCTTCTCTGTTTCTGAACACACACCGCCCTTATCTTCGTCGTTAACCACGACGCTCCGGCAATACACTCTGTTGACGGCGAACTCCTCGTAGATATCCGGTGATCGGGCGGATTCTTCGTCATGTTGGCGGGCCAGAGCGTAGATGGCGGCGAGGAGCGCCATGACGAGCGTGAAAACGTACAACTGGTTGTCAAAGACTGCGTGGACTTGGCTGGAAATGACGCTGGAGAGTTTGGATGCGGACGGAAGAGAGCGGGAGAGAGCGAAGATGAGAGGAGAGACGGCGGCGCACACCGTCAGAACGGACTTGAAGTTCTGGTGGCAGCGGTACTTACGCATGGCAATGGCTTTCTCCGCCGCCACGTAATCGAACGCCGCTTTGTAAGTATCCATATTTTGGAGACAGATAAAAAAAAATGAAATGATGTAGGGAATTGTGCGTTGTGCGTTTTGTGTGAAATCTCGGCGGAGGAGACCGCGGAGGCGATGAGAGTTAAGAGCATAAAGAGGGTGTTTTTATAGGGGGTTTGGGTGGCTGAAAAGATAACTTAGCCAAGGAATTACAGACAGAGAAAATGCAAGATTTTCCGGGAAATATTAGTGAGACAGAGAAAGCATGAGAGAATCTTGTGACTCCGTTTTTCTTCTTCAATTGGACTTTGTAGAAATGTTTGAAAGGGAAACTTTAAAGTTAGACAGACTATGAGAGACTGATATGTTGCCCATTTTATAGAGCTCGGAATATCAATATTCTCAGCTTATAATTTCCTTAGTTATTATTATTGTTTTTGAACAAACGATATTATCAAAGTTAAGGAGAGTGGTAGAGTAAGCTACTAGCAATAATGTGATTCAAATTCGTTTTTGGCAATAATCAAACATAAACCACTCATTTACAGGTGAGAAAAAAATACCCTTAGACCGGAGTATTAAATGACAATTTCTTTAATTTTTTTAATTCTTCTTTTTATATGTGTTTTTGTTTTTCACATGGTATTTGCTTGCCTATTTTCTATGGATGGGTAAGTAGACTCCACTGCAGTAGAGCTGTGATCCAACCACGACTGGACCCCACAGATGACACATGGGCCATGGTACAGTTGGTGATACCAACAGCTGCCGACGTGGCGTTTCTTAATGTTTAAATAATTTCAGTCGGATTTTTGTTTGTTAAGCAAATAATTATGTGACATTCATGGATTCTTCCCTTCCGAGTTCCGATAATATAATGTAACATTGTAGCCTAATAATTGGTATTAATTTCCGTCCAATGATAAGATGCATACTTAGAAATAAAGAAAAACTAATGAAAAGAGTTTGAAAACTTTTAGTTTTAACGATAATGACAAAATAAAAGGTAAAATGAATAGTACCATGATTGACTTTTTAATATAAAAATGTGATTTTTCGTTAAAGTGAATAATTTGAAGAGCTTTTCGATAAAGTTTCCTAGAAATAATTGTGATGATCAAGCTTAAGCTTAAGATGTCAAATTTTAGGATGGGACATTGAAAGGGACTCTTGGACCGACTGGAATCAACATTGAAGCACCTTTCTTTTGTTTGTTTTTATTTATTTATTTATTTATAAACAATAAAAAATAATTGCATTAAATTCATTCAAAGGAAATTTGAACCTAAGTGCCGACGATAAAACACACTGGTTTAAAAAAACTTAATTAGCTAAATCCGTATGCATTTTACCCTTTATCTAAAAAAAAGGTTTAGGTCTTTATTTTTTAACAAATAATACTATCTACACTAAGAAAGAGAATATGGACTTAGCCTCATAATAGATTAGCGCATGTGATTCAAATTCACATTTGACGAGAATCGAACCTAAGACATCTCACTTACAAGTGAAGATGAATACCACTGGAATGTAATACTAAGTGGTAGGTTTAGATCCTTTTTGAATAGTTAAATTTATTTGTCCTTTTTTAATACTTGAAGTTTAATTGAAGTTATTACTGAGAAAATCTTTAAAATGCTAATATGTTAATTACTTAGCTCGGAAATAATTAATTTGCTTGCTTAGAGAATGCTAGGTAGACCATATTTTATAAATTATATTTAAATCATTTCTCTAATACATGTAAAATTTAAAATACAAGTAGGTTCCACCTCTATTAAAAAGATGATTTAGATGTGGTTTATAAAATGTAGTCTCCCTAACATTTCCTTTCTACATCTTTCAATTTATGTTGCTTTACATTAGAAATTCCAAGACATCATTTTTGGGGAAATTTGGAAAAATAGCGTAATTTTAGATCATGTATAGAATTTTAACCAACCATTATAATGTTTTATTATTTTAACAAAAAATTAACATGAAAATACTACAATGCCCTTTCTTAACTAAAATAATTACAAAACTAGATGTTTGAGGGGTTCTGGGTTCTCAGTGAAGACAACGTTCTCGATGTTTGAAGGTGTAGGGAGGACTCTCAAAGATAACTACTTGCGTCATACGATTTGGAGAAAAGTAGGTTTCTTAATTGATATTTTTACGTAATATCTCATGTTTTTGGGGTGATTTTCTGTTCTACTTTGATTGATCGTGGACTTGTTAAGACAGCCGAAGTGGAGCTCAAAATGAAAGGACATACAACTTGTAAATTTTTCTTCGTTGAATACCTACAAAATTACAAACTACTCACAAAAAAAGAAATAAAGATCAAAATGAAAGGACATACAACTACTCAAACTGTGTGAAAACAATAATGGAGTTTAAGGTAAGGGAAAGGATCCTCTCCGGATCCCTTTCTCCTAATCCACCAAGTCCAAGGATCCGAATCATTGAAATTTGATCAAACGGCTAAAGTTATTATAACTTTTAAAGTGAGCTCTTATTTGTAGTCGTTGGATTAAATTTCAACGACCCGGATCTCCGAACTTGATGAATTAGGAGGAAAGAATCTGAAGATGATCCCTTTCCTAAGGTAAGTATCCAAAATGTGAAGCAGTAGGCAAGGATTAACGTTTTGCAATCCAAAACCGGCCACGTCGACCATGAAGTTGATGAACTTGACCACAAGAACACTAATCTCAAAGAACCAAAACCAAGTCAGTTGTCTCTGTCTCATGCGTGACACTTTTTAGTAAATATATAAATGTGTATATATATATATATATATATATATACACACTTTTTATTTTTTATGTTCAATACCTAAAATTTGTAGTGGTGATGATCCTAATGCAGAAAACATATAAAACTGGTTCATATTCTTATTAATTATATGTGCTTTCTTAATTTGGTAAGTTTCAACCATATTTTTCCTAACAATGTTTGGCTGCCGAAGGAATAACAACAATTCCTGCTGAAATAAACAAGTTCCCAACCACAAATCAACACGTAGGCAAACAATTAAATAATTTAAAACTTGAACCAACACTACTCTAAACAAATGGACACCTATGTGGTCATTTTCAACCGGACTTGCTACTCTACTTTCAGCATCCAAGCATTATTCTATTCTTTCTAACCATAATAATAATGTGGCAGCTGAACTGGTTCATGAGAACTTGGTTGAAGTTGTGCGCTTTTCATCAATTGCCACGGGACACAACATCAACATGCATGCCTAACAAGATGGTTTTCTCTCTTTTTATGAAACTTTTCGTGGTTACATATTTTGCCCCATGAACTTTCACCAAAAAGAACTAAATGAATTAAAAAGGCACTCACCCACTCAGTTAATTTCCTCGCAATGGCTTCGGATGTAAGGTTGTAATTGACCCCAAGTGAATCACGGTATAGAGATCTGAAGGCTTTGATGAATCCTCTTGCACTGGTTTGATCAATTCTATAAGACTCGATGGCTTTAACGGCCCAACAAATTACCAGGTTCGGAAAGATGTTCCTATCTTTATACACTCGCCTTACTTCTAAGAACAAATTGAACGGTGTCGAGTTGCTTGATGTTCGGCAGTAAATTATTGTGCATTTTAACATTTAGGCCCTCTATATCACTAACCAAAATTGCTCTTTTATGACTCACTTTGTGCATCATAAATAGAATTTACGGCACAGGAAAAATACTGTAAATGCTCATGTCGTAAAAAATACAAGACATTTACGGCCTAAATATGTTTGTCATGAATGAATTATATGCACGACATAAATGTATTACATGAACATCGTGACAGAGGTTTCTACAAAATTTACAGTATGCAAAGCAGGCCATGAACACTAATCTTTTTAAAGGCTCTTGTTGTAAAAAGTTACATTGAATAAGTTTACATAATATCCCCAATTAATAAACTAAATGTTCAAGATATCAGAGAAACGACTCAGTAATTAACTACTAATCATATTGACATGTGTTATTAAAAGCGATACTATTACGTTGTATTTATTACTTAAATTTCTTGGCAACTTTATAAATTTATAGGTAACTCTATAATTTAGTTTACAAAATTTTATCTGTAATTTGTTTTTTTTTTAAGAAAAAGTACGATATCCATTGAAAGATAATAATACGTACAAGAGGACTGAGGATATTGTGCATAATTGGGCCTCAATAAAAACATTGTCAGAACTTTCAACCCGATCAAATGAAAAATAATGTCCCGCATAAGCAACCCAAAGGTTAGCTGTCCGCACTACAATACATCAATAAACAAAGAAGTCAATAAGAATTATCAACTATAAGAGTACCAGACAATAACACTGGCGGATTCCCTCTCCATTGCATCTCCACGTCCAATTCCCGACCGAGCCAGCCTGTGTGCTGTTGAATTTGCTTCCTTTCGAACATGATTGAATTTGACTTGACCAAGCTCCAACAAATAAGTACGAAGGTCGGTGATGATGGGGCCAACACTGATGTGTCCTCTTAGCTATGGACTAGGATTCTCTCCTCTCATCTTTTCATTTCCTTTCATCCCCTCCTTTTACATTTTTTATTTTGTTTTTCTCTTTTTATAAAAAAATTAATATAAAATGTTGACGTAGCTTAACCGTGACCGTTCAAATAAGAGAGGAGAGAACCCTACTCCCTCCGCTATTCCTCTTTGCAGCCAAGGTGAGAATAGAATCCCCTTCAAACACAATGATACTGTAGCTTGGACAGACTTCGAGCACAAAATGAATGGCCCTACGAGCTGCAACCATTTCAGCTTGCAGAGGCGAGAATTGGGGGGGTGGGGGGGGGGGGGGGGGGGGGCGGCGCGGAGGGATACCAAATGACTT
>JAOEHR010000056.1:1292100-1302521 GCA_025448175.1 Aronia arbutifolia
CGTTAGATCTTCTTCAATTCATCCGATCCGACGGCCGAAATCCAAAAAGGTGTGGGAGAAGTAAAAAGGGGTGTGTGAATATCACACCCCTTTGTTTAATAATAGTGTGACCAAGACCAAAATAGTAATTATATTTAAGTCAACCAACAGTAATCAGTTAATACACAGCCAAAAAACTTAACATAACACCCCCCACCTCCGGCCCACCCCGCGAATAATCTCATAATTTATTTCAAATATTTTGAACCACACCACCAAAGCCAAGCCCATAACTGTTGCCACTGCAAATAGCTAGAACCGCTTCATTAATGGCTTCCGGTGACTCTGAGAGTGACTCCGTAATACAATTCTAGACATAGACACACCCTTCCTTGGCGGTTGGTTGGGCATACTCCTCACTGCCTCTCTCTCTCTCTCTCTCTCTCATTAAATGTTCCACCTTCTTCTTCTTCTTCAAGCCCGCTCTCTTTTCGCAGAGCATTCTTAAGTTTCTTCTCTTCTGTTCGATTCCACCGAGCAGAAAAGAGAAAGATATTTTCAGTTTTGTTTGTTGGGTTTTTGAAGTTTGCAATTTTGTTTGGTGGGTTTTTCTTGAGTTGCTCAAATTTTCAATCTTGGTGGAGAAAAGAAGAACTTTCAGAGAAATGGCGAAGACCAAGAAGAATCTCCATTGACGACCGTGAAGTTGTTCTCTGTAACTGAAACGGCAATGGGGGCGAGAGCCCAAGTCGGCGCCTTTGCAGTAGCGCTAATCTTGTTCGTGATTCAGACCGGTTTTGCGCAGCAGGTTTCTTTGAGCTCCGCCGTGGAACGGTCGGCGTTACTGGAGCTCCGCTCGTCGTTGGGTCTCAGAAGCAAAGACTGGCCCATAAAGGCCGACCCTTGTTCGTTCTGGACCGGAGTCACATGCAGCAAGAACGGCCGAGTCACTAGGATCACCGTGTCCGGTTTGAGGCGAACCCGACTGGGCCGGAGAAACCCCCGGTTCGCCGTCGATTCACTGGCTGATTTCACCCTCCTGTCTATTTTCAACGCCTCCGGGTTTGCGCTTCCCGGGTCCATACCCGACTGGTTCGGCCGAAGACTTGGCGCACTCCAGGTGCTCGACCTTAGGTCTGCATCAGTCACTGGTCCTATTCCTCAGTCGCTCGGTAATTTGAAAAATCTTACCGCTTTGTATTTATCTGGCAATGGCATCACCGGGATTTTGCCTTCTGCATTGATAAATATAACACAGTTGGAAATTCTTGATCTTTCGAGGAATGCGATTACTGGGTCAATACCTTCTGGCTTTGCCAATCTTGGAAAGCTTGAAAGTCTTGACCTTTCTTCAAATTTTTTATCTGGGCCAGTTCCACCAGGTTTGGGAACCCTTTCATGGCTTAAATTCTTGGACTTGTCTAATAATAGTCTCACCGATTCGATTCCGGTTCAGTTTAGTAACCTTTCCCGGTTAGTTGAGCTTAATCTTACCACGAATTCGTTGTCCGGGTCATTGCCTGCGGTGTTGAGAGGGTTGAGGAGTTTGACGAGGATGGAGATTGGAGGTAATAACCTTGAAGGTCCACTACCGCAGGGTTTGTTTTCGAGTCTTGTTCAGCTGGAAGTTCTGGTTCTGAGTCGGAATAAATTTGATGGTGCTCTTCCTGGTGCGTTGTGGTCACTTCCCAGTTTGCGCTTTCTTGATGTATCCCGCAACAATTTTACAGGAACTCTGCTGGGCCTCGGTTCAAATGCTAGTGTTAGTGGTGCTGTGTTCAACCTTTCTAGTAATCTGTTATATGGAAATCTGACCTTCCCTGTTGTGAAATCTGTCTCAGTCGATTTGTCTGATAATTTTTTCCAAGGCAAGGTATTCGAAGATAGTCAAAGCAATGGTACTCTTACTCTTACTGGAAATTGCCTACAGATAGTACCAAATCAAAGGAGTTTGCAGGATTGTAGACAGTTTTATGGAAAGAGGAGTTTAACTTTCGATGATTTTGGGGTCCTACAACCAGCTCAGCCACCTTTCCTAGAACCCAAATCAAAGAGTAAGAACCGATTAACATTTATTTTGGTTGGGATATTTGGTGGACTTGGCTTTGTTGCGATTTTGGTACTGGTTCTGGTAGTGCTCCTGAAAATGTTCAATAAAGGCACAAATCAACGAGGAAGTGCAAATGTTGGGCCTGTTCCAGGAGATGACCCTTCACTCCCCAAAGATCTCATCTATGCATCAAGTCGAGGAGATTCATTTACGTATGAGCAGATTCTCCAGTTCACAGGTGCTTTCAGTGAAACAAATCTTATAAAACATGGACACTCTGGAGACATATACCGGGGATCCTTGGCGAGCGGAACCCCTGTAGTTATCAAAAGGGTAAATTTGCATTCCTTAACGAAAGAATCATACATGATAGAAATGGATTTATTAGGCAAGGTTTCACATACGAGATTGGTGCCAATTTTGGGTCACTGCTTAGAGCGTGAGAGCGAGAAGCTTCTGGTTTACAAATACATGCCAAATGGAGACTTGGCTAGTTCCTTGCACAGGGTTACCAACTTAGGAGATGGTAATTTGCAGTCCCTGGATTGGATTACAAGATTAAAAATTGCAATTGGAGCCGCTGAAATCCTAGCTTACCTACACCATGAGTGCAGCCCACCGCTCGTTCACAGGTATTCCTGAACTTTCTTTCAGCTATTGATCTGAGCAACATCTTATAGCCGCCGTTAATAATTCATTGTGATTCCGAGTCCTCATAACTTCTGCTCTGTCCTAAATAAAATGCATTTTTTTGGCTCAAGTCATTTATGTCAAATGAAACCTGTTTAGTCTGTAAAAATAAAGATTTTATGATGATAGTTAATAGATACAACTACAACTACTGCTTAAACCGAAGGTAAAGTATGCCTTATCATTGATAGTTTATGGTTACACCACTTGGTACCTTTGATTCGAGACTGTAGTTCCCAGACTCGCTATAGTTTTTACTTCATGCTTAATTGTGCTGTATTTTACTAGTTTCAGTTAGTTGATTAGTTGATTAAGTTGTATAAGCAATTGAAAGTTTATTTTTGGTGGTTGAAGAGATGTTCAAGCAAGCAGTATACTTCTCGATGATAAATTTGAGGTCCGGCTTGGAAGCTTGAGTGAGGTCCGTGTGCAAGAAGGGGATGGTAACCAAAATGTGATCACGAGATTGTTGCGGAAACAACAGTAAGTGTTGATTATCAGTAGCCCTGCATGTATGATATATGCGATCTTTAGCATTTTTCATCAAATTATACTTCAATCGTGGATACTAGGATTTTGTTATTATATATATATATATATATATATATGAGAAACAAAGTAACAGTTCCCTTCTGTCTTATGCAGAACATTGGAGCAAAGTCCTTATGGTACGTATATCGACTTGAAACCTTTTGGCTGAAATTTCATTCATCGTATCTCCCTTCCCAGTTAGAACTCTCAAGTCTTGGCTCTTTATATTTCTTGTTCAGTAGATTATTTAATTTTCGTTTCTTTCTGTGGATAGCCTCGTCGTCAGCGGCTTGTGCATATGATGTATACTGTTTTGGGAAGGTATTGCTTGAGCTTGTGACGGGTAAGCTTGGCATCAGCAAATCCAATGATTCCTCTACAAGAGAGTTGTTGGAGCACGTGGTGCGCTACATCAGCATATATGACAAGGAACTGTTGAATAAGATTGTTGACCCGTCTCTGATAGTAGACGAAGATCTATTGGAAGAAGTTTGGTCCGTGGCAATCGTGGCCAGGTCCTGCCTCAACCCCAAGCCGTCTAAGCGTCCCCTGATGAGATACATCCTTAAAGCATTGGAAAACCCTCTAAGGGTGGTGAGAGAAGAGAGTTCCAGCTCTGGAAAGCTGCAAACAGCTTCATCGAGAAAATCCTGGAGCGCTACTTTCTTTGGTAGCTGGCAGCATAGTTCATCATCAGAGAGCGCCACTGTTCCTGGCCAGACGAGCAGAGAGAGTATCAGTGGCTTAAAACAGTCGGGGCTAGTAGGTGGAGGGGAGTTATCTGCATCACACAAAAAGTTATCAAATGAAAATTTCCCTGAGCCAATTGAAATACAAGATCTCGAGAGACAAGACGAACGTTAGATATGACCGATGGCGTAGTCGTCACATTGACCACCAGCATCATTGCTCTGCGTCTGGGTTAAGCGGCTCGACGAGGATGCTCGGATTGAGATTACGAGCTATCTGACAGATTGGAAATGCATAGTGAAGTTGGTATTTAAGCTAAGCGAGATTCTTATTGATATGATAAGCTTGTTAATTGAAGAAAACAAGCTGCAAAGCTCTGCAACTGGTGCTTTATAAAAGATCCCACGAGCAGAAATTGTTAATGAATTTTGTTATACATGAAGAATTTTCTTGGTTGTCAAAATTCAAACTTCATCAGAACCAAAAGCATTTGCATCCTGTTTCTGGAAGCACTTTTTGACAACCAAAAGCACTTATAGATATTTTGGCAGAAAAACTTAAAAGCGCTTCTAGGTCATAGAACTACTTTCTAGAA
Source organism: Aronia arbutifolia (assembly GCA_025448175.1). Lineage (NCBI taxonomy): Eukaryota > Viridiplantae > Streptophyta > Magnoliopsida > Rosales > Rosaceae > Aronia > Aronia arbutifolia. The sequence goes on from JAOEHR010000056.1 coordinate 1,296,636, forward strand.
AAGCACTTCCAAATGCTTTTCCAAAATGCAATTCCAAACAAGCCCTTAACAACGCTATATCATCTGGAGAGAAAAAATCCAAATTCTTATTGATATGACACGCAACGAAACATTTCTTCCTTCATAATGCAGAAAAGTTTGCACTACATACAGGGGCAAAGAAAAGTAAAGGGCTTATAAGCACTTAATTTACAGTACTCTATTGGAGCAAACATTTATAAGGGGGTGCTAAGCTTTTGGCATTAGCTCTTTGTTTAATGCTTCCCAAAGCCGAACTCACTACGCTCCTCCCAAAATGCTGCCTCTTCTTATCACGACGCAGAGATGCTTCAAAGGGGAAGAATATCGAATTCATGGGGCATGTAGTCTTCACTCGGCCTGTAGTATTTGTCAGGCGAATAGAGGCTCAAGTTGGAAACTTGGCTAGCATAAAGGCAGGCAAATCTTTCAACCTGCAAATCACAGATGACCATAAGTTTCACCCAAATACCCAATGAGCCACCGTCTTATGGCCAGCCGTTTTGGCATAGGATTACTAAACAACGAACTAGGAACCTAGAAAGGAGGGTTACACCTCACCTGATGGGCAAAGCGAGAGTTCTGATAGCCAGTCTTCATGAGTTGTCCCCAAATCTTGTGAAACTGAAATCGTAAGCAAACCAACTAGTCAACATTCTTGAAACCAAATTCAAGAAAATTCATATACCACTGGACTAAAGCCTCAGAACCAGAAAGCATATTTGATGTTGTACAAGAGAATCACTACCATTTGGTGACATTCACGTTGAGACTGTTGATGGATGAACCGCACTTGGTCTCTTTGGAACTATAAAGTTAAGCCATTAAGAAGTGATAAATACAAATTTCAAAACTGTTAAGCAACATATTTAAGCAGCCGAAATAAACTTTGCTTCGCATGTTTAACAGGCTTACCTCCAACGCATTGTATTCAGAAGATAATTTTTGCTTCTCCTCAGCACTGATATCGTCATATCTGAGAAGAGCAACCTCACTTCTATGTAAATTATCCCTCACAAAATAAATAATAAAAGCAAAATAGAAACCTAGATGAACACCGACTTGAGAAACCACTTTAGATGATGTATTTTGTCTTCGATCAGATCGCGCTCATTCCTCAACAATTGAAGTTGCTGTATGAAACCAGTGTACGAGTTACATTCTAAATAAGCTTGTTGATCATGATACTAGACTACAGCTGTTGAATTTTAGAAGGACCTTGCGGGTATCTCTCAATTCCCATAGGAGTTCAACCTCCCTTTCTAGCTCTGGAACAACAAGCATTGTTCTCCACCCTGTTCATAAAGACAAGAAATTAGGGTAAGTATGATCACATTTGAGGAAACAATGTTGAAGAAAGAAAACATGCACATTGTTTAAAGAAGTGACACTGATAAGATAACCGAATATCAGAAAGAAAATGGTCAGTACCAAGAACCTTTTTGCTGCGCAAAATATCTCCGTATATATGGTCACCAACATAAAGAACCTACGAAAAATGTGCAAAATATTAGACCCAAATTTGTTAATAACATCAAATTTTTCTTTCAACTGACGTACTTCGAGGAAAGAATAGTTCACCTGTGAACTTGACTCAATTGAAAGCAGTTTATGAAGATGCCCAACGCTGCCTCCCTGAAACAAGGTCAAAGGCATCATTACTCAAGTCAAAATAATTAACACAGTAATTAGCAAAACAGAATGTTGGTTATAGAAATAAAGATGGTTGTGAAATAATGTAATTGTATTCGGAATAAAGCTATTAATAGGATTCTATAATGCACTAAATATTTGAAAGAGTACCTGGAAAACTCTACAACCCTTCTTCTGTCCGTTCAATGATAATGTAGGTGCAGGTGAAGAACTTCCAACCTTTTATAATATAAAATTGATAAATAAAACTAGATAAAATAAGGGGATACTTGTGTATAATGTGACATAAATGAATAAAACTACATAAAATGAGGGGATATGCTTGTATAATGCGACATACAATGAATTATCAACACTAGCATACCAACCTGAGACATAGGAGAACCATTATCAGTATTATGTAGCATCCCCGACTCGAGATCTACCTCAAACAGATTAGCACGGTTACCATCATGAAAGAAGCTTGGCTTTGCACTGCATAGGTAGCCGCTTCTAATGGTTAGTATAATGACAGTAGCTATGACATGGATGGTAGATGGCAAATTCTTAGTAAATTCAGAGATGATGAACATAAAGGATAAACAATGTAACTCATACAAGCCTACAACATGGCAAAGGGTAGGGCAAGTAAAATCCAGATTAGCATTCTCCAGTTAATGAATTAATAAACTGAGTGGCGATATATGGTGAAGAACAATAAAGCACGCTTAGAGGAAAGGAAAAATCATGACCTGCCAGTGATGACAACATCGAAGTATTTAAGCCAGTTGAAATTGCATTTTCTACTACCATCCACTGTGCGCGACTCACAGAGGAAATTCATTACAATGTTTGTATAGTCCCATAAACTGTAAGTAAGATGTGTTATAGATTATCAGCAAAACATATGTATATTTTCAAATTAAATTAGACAGAAATAAAAGAAGCACAAATACCTGTTTGTCACCAGGAATGTAGCACGGCCAGAATCTCTCAGCATTTTGAGCATAGGAACTATGGAGGTATCTTCATTAATATACCTTGTAGCATTAATCATGAAGACCAAGTAACATTTTACCATTCAATTATTGTTTAATCTGCATTATGTGAAACTAATACACAATGTTTATCCTTACCACTGAGGGTCTTTTGCCACCATTTGCTTTAAAGTTCCATCACGGTGGCACAAATCAACAGCAGCTCGAACATCCTTGTACATAACAGCGTAACTGAAAAAGAAAATACAAAATAAATTTTGATATAGAAGATTTTTACCATCCACGGACCACATAGCAAGTCATATTCTTACTCAACACTCTCTGGAAATTTTCCCGAATTTTTGTCTTTAAAGTCAACCAGTTGGGCAAACATGTAAGCTTCAGCAAGGGCAAAGAGGGTATCAATAATAATATAATCTGGCTCGTCAAAGGAATCCCGCACTAATGTATTTCCATAGGTGTTAACTTTATCTTCCTTAGATAACTCTTTGAATCCATGGTAAGCAACTTTCACATACTTATGTCGATCCATCTGCACACCCATGCAATATCACACAGAGATTCGCAAGAAATAATAGAAATCCAACCTAACTTGGAATGACCACAAAAACATAAAAACACCATAATCAACGGATCACCTTCAAGATGTTGCCTCTCTTCTTATCCAGAACCAACCCTCTGACCATATATGTCCAATCGAAGGACCAATTCAGCAACTACATCAGGTAATGAGTGTTAATCAACTTACTATGATTTGCTCCTAATTTAAAATGGTAGTAAATGATGTCTGCTAAGTGTTGAAATTAAAATGCACTAACACTACTGGATTAATTGCAATATTAAACCAAATTAACTGAATATCTGATATGTTAACAACATCAATTTCTTCCTGAAATGTAAGAACAAATGATAGAACAGACAAACCTCACGAGGGTATCCTAGATCGTACACCAACTTCCGGATAGTTCCATCGTATGCAAGAGACTCGAAGGTTTCTGGCTTGTACTGTGCCAATGTGTAATCCATATCAAATCCTACCGCAACAATATTCTTCATATTCAACGATCTGTTGCAGAAGATCTGCTTTCTTATGTCAATTTTACATCCTCCTTGGGGAGATGACCATACACGTGGTTTTTGACCACCATCAGTCGAGCCCATAGGTGCAAAATGTGCTGACTGGTCACCTCCTACAGCAGTTTCGTGGCCTTTTTCCATCGAATAACTGGCATGCAATTGATAACCTCCTGTTAGATTATAAAAATGGAGCAAAAATTAGAGCTTCTAATGGTGAACGAAAAGGATGATATTTTCATTTAACTAAAGCAGGATGCACTATACATACATTAACAGATTCCGACGATGACTGTATACGGTACTTATCTAGAAATATCACATTAAACATCATAGACATGCAAACAATGTGAATTAAAAGGGAGTGTGACAATCTATCAAAAAGCTTTCCGAAAAACAGCCCAAAAATCCTCATTTTCCACTCATTCTTCAGCTGACCCTTTTCAAAAAAACATTTTCACAAACAGTAAATAATTACTAAAGTTACAAACTTTTCAAAAAACAGCTCGAAAATCCTCATTTCCCCTCATTCTTCACCAGACCCTTCTCGGAAAAACTTCCCAAACTACAAGTCTTCATTTTCTTAGAAAATGAAGAAGAAGAAGAAAACCCCACTTCCACAAACAGAGAACCCGGTATGGGGAATCTTACCTGAAGTGCCAAACAAAAGTGAGCGCACAGTGCACCAGGTTAAGTTCCAACTCTAAGAATCCTCCAAGCTATGCTCCAAGAGACACCTAACAATTACCAATTTTCTCAAAGTTAAAAGAAAAGCTCTGCGCTTTTTGCTCCTCTCAGTACAAACCCCCCAATACTTATAGCCCTCTCCTCCTACTAACTTCTAAAAAGCTTCACGCCAGATAACGAGGTAAAATCACAAAACAACAAAAACCCACCAGCGAAACGTAAATGCAGACTCTACCCTCACAAAATTCACGCTTCACAAGCTCAAAAAATGGTTTAAAAATTGAAAACTTTGAAAGGAAAAACAATGCGGACGAAAGCAAAAACGAACCTATTGTGTGAAAGCCTTTTCTTTTACCGGGAGAGCGGAAGCGGGGAAAGAGAGAGGAAGCGGAAAGTTCGGGATGAAACAGAAAGAGGCAGAAGGAAACGGGTTTCTTGGGAATTCGCATGGTGGCGTTAAATAGGCATTTGGGAGGAGGAGGGGAGGAAATGGAAGGGGTAATAAGAAGGAATGGGATTCGGGGGATTCCGATGCCAATGGGATTATGTGGCAGGGAACATCTAATTTGGTTGGGAGTTGGGAGTATTATTCCTCGCAGTGGGAAGGGAGAGGGAATTAAATTCGCTGGGGACGGAGCTGACGAGAGGAGGAGTACGGATTTTTTATTGTTTCCGTTTCTGGAAACGCGAATGATGGTGGTGGTGGTGGTGGAGGAAAAGTGGTGGGAAAAGTGGTGGGAAATTGTTCATGGCAGATGGAGAGATGCTGTGCCACGTAGTCTACAGACTAAGATAATATTAACTTTTCCATCTGTAACATTAATTGAGTTTTTAATCTTTTTTTTAATTCAGCATATGTTCCAATTCATACTACTATTTTTTTTTTCCAAAAAAAATTCATACTATATTTCAGATTTTTTTTATGTTTTAATTCTTGTTAAAATTTGATGAGGTTGGTTGATGATGATTATAAATTAAACTAATAAAATTATAAAATAGAAGAGTGAACTTTGAAACATATTTCAACATGTGAAATTAAGCAAATTTTTTGAAAATTTTATTGTTATTAAGGGGAGCTCAACATATATATTATATGAACTATATTAAAACTATAGCGGATTCGTAACATCATTTTTTTTACAAAACTTTTTACTCTAATCTTTGTACAGTCTATCCCGTAATACATTTCAACAATCTAAACCGGCTATCTTTTAGATATTCTTCAAATATCATGTCTACTAAAAATTACCAAAATAGAAAACCATATGACCGTCATGTTATGATTTTTGGGGTTTCTTTGTAAGGATGATCTACTAAACGTATTCGTTTATTTTTTTACTATAAATAATGTCTTAACAGTTTTGATTTGTCTAAATTTTTGTAAGGATAATTTATGAATGATGTTTTAAAAGATAAACGGTTCATATCGTTAAAACATATTACAAAATACGCCCCACAAAATTGTCAAAATTGCTTT
>JAOEHR010000056.1:1409991-1423975 GCA_025448175.1 Aronia arbutifolia
TTTTGAGGGATAAAGAGCTATGGGGAAAAGGATTTGAATTGTTTTCCTGTTACTGTGTTGTGCTAAATGCGGTGAACGAACGAGATAAATGTTATTCGACAGAGAGTAGGTCACTCTTGTATGCATCGCCGGTTTTATTGGCAAATTAGGATGTGTCGGGATGATTCTATCACAGTATTTCAAATCAATCATACCGTTCCACAAGGAGAAGTTGTGGCATTAATGATTGCTTTCGGTTACCGCCACAATGGCATATGAGTTTATCTCGATAAAGTAGTCAGAAGATGTTTCCTACCTGTACCGTATACTTCTTCAGACTGTTTCACACGTATACAGTAATTTTTATTAATCTGACTCCGAAAAAAAAGGTTTACTAGTTGTCTGTACATTACTCCAAAAGATTATGAAAATATGGAAAATGCAATACCCGGGGGTAAACAAAAACATCTATCATGATATGCAGGGTTCGATCTCGCTGCAAACGATGTTCGTTTGCAAGTCTGGAAGTGCGTGATGAACATTAAGACCATATCCTGGTGCCGACTGTTTTTTCTCACGACCGGCATGCGTTGTAGATCTCACCCCGCATTGCATCAATGGGCATGTGCTCATGCGTGTAACGCTCAGGACCCAGGTACAAACCCGTCTTTTCAAGGAGAGCCAGTCCTTCCTCTCTACCGTATCTTGAAGAATAGAGTCTGAGGTACTCAATATCCTGATAAAATAACCACCAAATGTCTAATCATCATGAAACAGGACTTGGAAGAAAGAAACAAAACACCATACATGACGTTTTCAGTTGCAACCGCCATGGAAACGCTTTAGTTTTAAGATTCAAAATTTTTGGAGCAAGAAAAGATTCAGGAATAAAGTTCCGGATTTGTAAACATTTGTGTTTTGATTATCAACAGAATGAATGTATACCCCTAAATGACTCGAGAATTGCTCAAAGAATAAATGAAACCAGACCGGGAGAAACTGACTATAATATTGAAGTTTCACTTACCTGCAAGCCACTAAGAATGCGTTCCAGTCTGACCGAAGCAACTGGTTGACTTGATGATGAGAACACCTGGCCAGGGTAGAACAAAACTCCATCTCCAGGGGGAAGGCCACGCCTGAATCTTATCTGCTCAGTCACGTAATTTATTTCAGTAAAATGCAAGTAGCTTTTTATAATTGCTACTCAATCTCATAAATTGTCTAGATGCTAGGAAAGTACCTCTGCGCTTGGAACATTTGCCTTCTCATAGCAATTGGCACCCCAATATAAGAAACCTGTTCCACCTTCTTTCCATACACGCCACATTACAGCACGGTGTTGTGTACCTCGCATACCAAGGTGCCAATTGGGATGGGGGTCAGACGGTCCCATGCACACATAAGTCCACCATTCCTACAAAATCGATGAGTTCACATCCTTCAGCAAGTAACATCCAATATGCAAAAAATTGTAAACAGGTATCCATACATAATTCTTACAAACTGTTTAATCCATAAAAACAAAAGGCCACAAACTATTCCTTCAATTTAACCAAACTCAACAAGAACGGAGCCAGAATTTAAGAAAGCTTCTCAAGGAAATTAAATAAGAGCCAAGCAAAATTTCTGTTACATCACCTCGCCATTTTCTGGTTGTATTTCGGAAACAATATCCTTGACCAAATCCTCTCGATTCCCAAGCACCCATTCACTACCAATTTCAAACCAAATTATACTGTTCTCAGACATTGTCATTGACCAAAAATTAGCAACTAAAGTCAAATACCAGAATACTATCATTTCAACTTTTCTTTTACAGAAGGTTCCTTAGTGGGCACATACAGTACAAATGAACATCAATACCTTGTACAATAAATTTGAGTGCGTGGGCGCAGGAATTTTGGAACTTTCACAAAAGCCTCAAACGCAGTAGGTGCAAGAGGTGCATCGCTTGGCCCTACATGGCGGAAAAGAGCAATATATCGTAATATAAAATCGCAGGTAGAAGGAGCCAAATATAGATAAAATAATGAAGCACTCATTCAGCAGAACCAAAATAAACAATCAGACACACACTACTAAAGATAAACTAATGAAGTACTCATTCAGCAGAACCAAAATAAACAATCAGACACACATTACCGCCTACAAAACTCTACGCAATAATTAAAATCATCTAGCTATAAGGAGAAAATGAGTTCATACCACAGTAGTAAGTAGTTAAAACACGAGCATCAGGAGCATATGCATGGATCTCGCTGGCTATGCTGCGGAGGGACTCGTATTGCTCCAAATTCAGTGGCTGGCATATATTATTAAGCAGGCACATTAACTTACTATAAATTAGTACTGCATTTTGCAAAAGGAAAAATGACAATGCATGAGTTGTCTCTAATACTACTACCTTTTATAAATATTTCTATACTGAAAAACTTAAGCGGAGTTTAAGGGAAATCATTTTTCGACTGTGTTCATACCTCATCCCACAAGTAAAAATATGCTTTCTTCCAGTGAGACTTTGTCCTTAATATATCAATCTGTTTCTGCATGTAATCCTTCGTTGCATTACCACTGTGGCACATCAGCAAATGGGTAGAACTTCATCAGTTTTCATCACACATATACCTGACAGAAGTGAACTTGGATGATGAGCTGTATACCCAGAGACAGATCGACTATATGGCAAAGCATAGGCTGCCAACCGTGGATCCGAAAAGTATTCATCTGATTTTGGATGATCAGCTGCAACAGTGAGAAATGAAATTCAGAAAACCAAATAATGCATCTTTTTAGAAGGCATTTATTGAAGATAACAAAACGAGAAAGTTTAATAAATCATAGATAACAGCATAAGTAATTGATAATAGCAGAGTAGCTTATGGCTTGTCGTAAGTACCTGGCCAAGGGCAGGTATATGTCAATACACGCATACTATCACCCCATCTGCAAAAGTATGGACTGATTTTGTATTGAAGAAGCCACTTAAAATGCTGATCCAGTGCCTCATACCACTCATCAGTCCCATGTTCAACACCAAAACGATCTTCAATTACAGTATCAGATATCTAAAATATAGTTTAAGGATGCAATGACATTGTAGGATCACGAAACATGTGGTTGAACATACAACAGAACATTAATTTATAAAAGACTTTTGGTCTGTCATAAGAACAGCACATCTGCATCTTCACACATGGGCATTATTTGCTGTAAGGAATTAATGATCCCCCTTCCAATTTTACACTTACTAATAAGTGTTTATGTTTCTCAGTTACTTGAATTAATATGTCAGAAGTTAAGTACTATTTTTTTAATAAAACACAGGATACGCCAAAAACAGCAGGGAGTGATGGGGTTGCAGGAAGAATGAAGTCCCAAACTGTCATATTAATCTTCACACGAACTGAAAGGCTTGAAATAGCATCTTCCTCCATCATATCAACTGGCCCATTTAATGATAAGTATTCAGAAAATAGTGGCGACAGAAGAACACTTCTTAAAGATGCTGTAGCAGATTTCACCCTTTCTACCTAAAAAAGCACATGCTCAAATGAACAGCTGATAACACACACCAAAACTAAACAGAATAATACAATTGTGTACAAAGTTCCATTTGTAAACCAACCACTTCATCCACCGGTTTCCCATCAATGGGCTCCACCATTTCAAGACAACTTTGAAGATCCCTATAAAGTTGATGCTTCTCGGCTTTGCCCAAGCAATGTGCTGGAACCCTGTACCAAGTCAGAATTAATAAACGTAGAGAATATATTTCAATGTATAAGGAAAGGAATACCCATATTGCTAAAAGAATAGAGAGCTAAACTTGTACAACTTATTGACTAAAAATAAATGTGAATAGACTCACTCCGAATCTGCCTTTGTAGCAGTAATGATGATCTCCCCCTCATACTGTCCTGGGGGTTGTGCACTAGGAACATCAATGGAAACCCAAACTGCAGTTGTTTCTCTGGAGGCACCGGCATTGGGAGGAGAGGGGAGGAGAGGGAAGGAGAAAGAAGATTATGTCAGTCTCTTGCAATAACTGTCTTATAGAATTATGTCACACCAAATTAAGACTATCATATTACTAATGCGATCAGTACCCTGGTAATAGGCTTATTTGACTAACTGGAAGATCAAGAGGTGCAAGAGCATCTGGGACACCCAATATGGGAACCACACGCCGCATGTTTATTGATTGTCCAACTACCAACCTGCCCACAGTATATATCAGAAAGTAAGGAAATGGAAGAGTAATTGAAAGCCTACAGCAAGAAAAATATGACTTCAAAGAACTAACCGATCACCAGATGTGGAGCATAAGTCACTACACTGGACCTGCACAACTCCAGCATTTCCAGGACCACCCCACGAAACTTTTGGACGCAGTGCAATTTGAATACTTTCTCTTTCATTTCTACCAGCCAGAAGATTAACCTTCAAGTAAACCCAACTTAGAATCCAGAAGGCTACAGTACCTCAAGAGCAGAAGATCGGATGCTTCATCCTATTCTATTAAGTAAAAAGGTCACGAATATACTGTTTCACAATATATGATAGCTCCTACATATTCTAATAGAAATTAAATGGAAGAAACAAAAAGCAATAGTCTCCAATAGGAAGGTAAATATCTATTGAAATGCAAATTATTAAAAAATAAAAAATAAAAAATAAAATTTGCATAACTCATTCTCAGACATGTTAAGGATTGAAAACCAAATTACATTAGGTGTGGCAAGAGTCGCAAGACGGCACCTAAGCTGCTTGCCTTCCGTTTTCAATAAATCATGGAATTCATAGTTTTCAGAAGCTAGTTAACATTACACCATTTAAAACATGGAACTATACGTACCGACTCCAAATTCCTTGGCATTTCTTGTGGTCCAACATTTGCTGTGCTTGGCATGCACCACACATGCACTAAATCAGCAGTCGGAAACTCTGTAGGGTCGATTGATCCTTTGAGTGGACTTGGAACTTGTAAGCCACCATCAGTCCATCCATATGCCGTCCCTCCTCCAGCAACACCTTCAACTGGTGGCACAACGATGTCTTGAGGATTCCCTGGTAAGTTGTATCCACAACAAAATCAGCTCATATGAATCTCTAGATTCAAAATTATTTACCAAATTTCAAGGCAAATCCAACTAAAAGGCACTCTAATTGGTTTATGATCGAAACGCTTCGCAACAATTACAAAAGTGCATAACATTTCATAAATCCAATCAGAAAAGCCAATTCATAAACTCTACATCAGAAATTTCGAAGTTCCGAACAGCTTTTCAAGTACATAACCTTAGTCGATCATCTAAGCTAAAATACAAACAGTTGCGCGATTACAAGCAAAATGTTCAGTTTCGCTGAGATTGCAGTGAAAAAAGCAAATATTTATAACGCCATTTGCATATCGGACTATAACCGTGAAGATTTCAATTTTAATTTCTCATATTTTCTCACTTACTCCTCTATTTTTCTCAGGAACCAAACAGTGGATACAGGAATCAAGAGAAGGAGCAATTTTCCGAGAAAATGGTAGAAATTGAACACCGGCGACTCAAACAAACATTAAACTAGCGCCTGAAAAGCAAAGAGAGAAAGGTGAAAATTGGCCGGGACTAACCTGAGTCATCCATTTCCGACAATTACAATTTGCAGAAGAAGATCGGCGGTGTCTTCTTCTTCCTCCGAGCTCGGTATTTGCTTTTCAGGTGAAGAAAGCCAACTGTCGCCTGAGGACTGAAAGAAATGATCCCGCTGCGTCCTCTCTCGTTGCGAATTAAAAGAATGCAAATGGATCATGTAATAAGTACTTGCCAGATTTTATTTTCTTTCTTTCATTAAAAAATAAAAAATAAAAAATTCTTTCTTTCATTTATGTAACTATTTTCCATCTTCCATTAAACCAAATTTAAAATAAATAAATAAAATAAAACTTTGATGGCGGTGTGCCTCTTTTTTCTTATATATTTTTGTTCGTGCTTTAACTCAAGAATACCGTGCCCGAATTGCAAATTACGTGTTAACACAATTACAAGTGACCTTTTGTTGCAGTTACTAAATACAATGAGAACTGGGAAACAATATTTATAATTATGTTTCGCCACGGCATCCGTCAAGAAATTTGCTTCTTTAAAAATATAACTAACCTATTTGGTATGACTCATCAACATCTTTCTATTATTTATTTTATATAGCTAACGTAAATAAGATGCAAACACACTGAAAAGACGATAATTCCTAGTTTATGTAGAGAGACAAAATTACCCTTCTTACTCCACCACGTGTCATTTCCTGATTAGTTATAAATCACGCAACGCTACACCTGGTTGCAAGTAGCCAAGCTACTGCTCCTTGTTCTAAGCGCCCGCCCTCACTGAAAAAAGAACTTGCCGTCCGTAGAGGTTACGAAACCACAACGCCACCGTAGCCTGGGTTTAGGGTTTGCGCGACAAACCACACCACCCACCGTTAAGCGACGTCGTTCAGGCTGCCATGGAGAGTGCCTTCGCGAGCGCCTCTGCGATCTCCGACCAGCGGCAGAAGATCGAGCAGTACAAGCACATTCTCTCCACCGTGATTTCTTCAAGCGACGTCGTTCAGGCCAAGAAGTTCATCGATCACTGTTAGTATTTCCTCGGCGCTCTTTCTCTCAATTTTTGCAATTATTATTATTTATTTTGGTTTAGCAGCTTTGTTTGGAGGCCTAATTCTACTCCTTCAGTGTTGTCGGATGATGTTCCGTTGGTGGTTTCCCGGCAGCTTTTGCAGACTTTTGCCCAGGAGTTGGGGCGGTGGGAGCCGGAGACCCAGAAGGAGATTGCCCACTATGCCCTTTCTCAGATTCGTGTCGTTTCATTCGAAGAACAGGTTCTTTTCGGACTTCTGTATATCGGGAATTCCCCGTTTTGCATTTGTTTTGTTCAATTTTCTAAGATTTAGATTTAGCATTGCCCGTCGCGAAACATGTGGAAGTCACTTGATTTTTTATAGGACATTTAGAAAATAGTTTTGATTGTGCACATCTTTTATTTGGGATTATTGTGATTTAGACAGTACGGTATGGTTTTGTGTGATGCAGGTGATGATAATAAGAGAGAAACTTGCGGAATTGTACGAGTCTGACCAACAATGGTCAAAAGCAGCTCAGATGCTCAGTGGAATTAATCTCGACTCAGGAACGAGGTCCGATAGTAGGATACTGCTGTTGTTAGTGTTACTTTTCCTTTTTTATGGCATGATCAGTTATGGAATTAACAATGTTTATGTTTTCATGGTATTCCTTTAGAGCCGTTGAGGACACATTCAAGTTATCAAAATGTGTCCAAATTGCTCGCCTATATCTCGAGGTATTGACATTTTTTTTTTCTTTCCAAAGGGTGCCTATTTTTCATTTGATACAATTGATGTGCTTTGGAATGGTGTTTAATGCTGTTGTTTTGTTGATGCTGCAACTCCTTTATTACAACAATATGGGCTGGACTATGAATGTCTGCATATAGAAGACCCATGATGGATGATTTGCGTTGGAATCAATGTGCTGCCTATATCTGTTTCTTGCATCTAGATTTGTTGTAGATAGCCATAGTGTGACCTCTGCAAGTGTTTACTGGAACAAATATCTTCTTTTCATGTCAGTTTTGGAACGAATAAGATTTTTATTGACATGTTGTTGACATGTAACCTTATCAAGTTTTTGTATGTTTGTTTTGCAGGACGATGATGCCGTGAATGCAGAAGCTTTTATTCATAAAGCTTCATTCTTGATTACAACTATTCAGGATGAAGTTTTGACTTTAGAGTACAAGGTTTGACATTATTGGATAGTAAGTGAAAATAATTGCATTAAGTTTGCATGCCAAAAGCATTTTTTAATTTCTTTTCCCCTCTGTTTCCTTCATATTAGATTTGTTATGCAAGGATTTTAGATTTAAAGAGAAGGTTCTTGGAAGCAGCATTACGTTATTATGATTTTTCTCAGATTGAAAAGAGGCAAATAGGAGATCAGTATGTCAAGTTTAACTTTTTACATTCTTGTTATTTGTACCACTTGAAAGATGGGTGATATGAATGTATGCATTTTGTTGCAGAGAGATTGATGAGGAAGCACTGCAGCAAGCTCTATCTGCTGCAGTTACATGTACAATTTTAGCCGCAGCAGGACCCCAACGTTCTCGTGTTCTTGCTACTTTGTACAAGGTTAACTTCTTTACATGGGGATGTTATGTGTTCTTTATTTTAAATTTGCTGATACCTTGGGGTTTTCATTCAGGATGAGCGATGCTCAAAGTTAAAAATATATCCAATACTACAAAAGGTGCTCTCTCTCTCTCTCTCACACACACACACACACAAAAGGTTTTTGTCTGTTTACCTTTTTCTCTTCTGACTGTATTTTACACTTTTATTGTTGCTTCAATGGATATTTATTAGGTATATTTGGAGAGAATTTTGAGGAAACCAGAAATTGAGGCATTTGCTGAAGAGTTAAAGCCACATCAGGTTATAAACTTTCTTCTCCTTTATCTGTGATATCGTATCTGCACGTGAGCCATAACAGTTATGTCTTATTTTTTCAACAGAAAGCACTTCTTCCAGACAACTTTACGGTGTTAGATCGTGCAATGATTGAACATAATCTTCTGAGTGCCAGCAAACTTTACACCAATATAAGGTAGGAGATATGTTGCCATTGATTTTTCCTTTTTTGAATTGTGTTATTTATGTGGGACCATTTATTCTAACTATCATGCATTCTGTGGCAGTTTTGAAGAATTGGGCACTTTGCTGGGAATTGAGCCTCATAAGGTACGGTTTTCTTTTGTTGAGTCTTGTGTTGTACCTTTTCGTTACACAATATTCATGCTCCTCTCAGCACCAATGATTTAGATTGCTAACAACAGTATATTACCATTCATGTCAAACCACATCCTTCTCTTTCCTTTTTAACTCCCCGGACATGGGGATGTAAAAAAGGGGATCCTATCAACTTGTTCCAACCTAGGATAATAAGCTCATGAGCTTAGTCTTACGTCAACGTCGAGAAACGAAAGAAGACTCCCATCTCCTGACATGGATTTAGTTTATTTCTTACAGGCCGAGAAGATTGCATCAAAAATGATATATGAGGACAGAATGAGGGGATCTATTGATCAGGTATGAATTACAACTTATCAGTATCCAACCAAAAGGACTTCAGTCGTTTTCAAAAGAAAAAAAGGGACCTTTAAGTAGTCAGACCTCTTTAGTTGTGAGAGCCACCGCAGTTTCTTTCTATGGAATATCATTAAATAGTCTTTTAATCCACTGTATGGCCCTTAGTTTCATTTTGTCTTCATGAATGCGGCTTCCACTACGAAAAACTTGGAATTCCAAAGTTTTATGTAAGGGATGGGGGTATATGGTTGTAGTTTAGAATGCCTTGCATCTACTACCTTCCTCTTTTACTGGAACAAGATTCAGAATAGTTTGTTTGCTTTTGTAATCCATTCTAAATATGTTGCTTTTGGTAACATTCTTTATTCTAGCTTTTACCTCTTAAGCATTTACCGTGATGTTTCACAACAGGTGGAAGCTGTCATACATTTTCAGGATGACTCTGAAGAGCTGCAACAATGGGATCAGCAGGTACATTGGTCTGCCTTAATTAGCATCATATACTCACTGGATTTTGTTCGATTTCAAAATTTGTTTTGCGAACATAAGTTGTATCCAAATATGGCCTTGTTTACACTCAGCTCTCTCTCTCTCTCTCTCTCTCTCTCTCTCTCTCTCTCATATTTTGGTGATCCAACTCTTATGTATTATATTATCCTTTGGTTGCAGATTGTTGGCCTGTGTCAGGCTCTCAATGACGTCTTGGATAGCATGGCAAAGAAGGGCATGGCAATTCCCGTCTGATCTTCGCTAGCAAACCTCCAGAAATTGGAAAGTGAATTTGCTTTCACCCCCGTACATTTTGGTAGCCGTCGCGTTGCATATTGTGGTGACTTGAATTTCAAATCCTGTTACCAAGGACCGAAAATCTCCCCCGGAAATGATTTTTGTGTATAATATGGTTGTGGTCGGAAATCGTAGGCACTCTTTTTTGCATCCCCTGTGGGAGGGTTTAGAGTAGCTATAATTTAGTATCTTGGTACCAGCAACCAAGTTGAACCCATTTCTTGCTTCTTCCGACCTCCAATCGAATTACATTTGAATACGAGGAAGATCTGTTGCTTTTGCCCCAACGCAACATTTATTTGAATTTTGATGCGATGTTGATTGAATGGTATTTAGCGCAACACAAAATCCCATGCTTGGGGCACCGGGGTTGCAATTAATCATAAATATCCGAATACTTGGCAACACTTGGGCGGTTTCGCCGGGCTTCTGATGAAGATATATGAGGCGCTAAGGCGATCACAAGGTAGTGATGCCTTCAGCTACTGGACTCTCGCCACCTAAGGTAGTGATGCTTTCGGCTATTGGACTCTCGCCACCTAGGTTGCAACACTCACGCCACTTGATCTAGCAGCACGACGCTTGTATTGCTCTCCCACAACTTCGCTTTCATGGTGTAAGCTGTCCCCATTTCGTTTGTACTGCTATAATTATGAAAAAAGGTTGCTACATGTGATAAACAGACAAATAATTATTGTATGGGATCCTACAATACAGTCACGTACTATAATCAATTTCCGTGTAATTATGAACAGAAAATTTGAAAGTACAACATAACGAAGAATCAATTCATCTACTCCAACCAAGACAACAAACAAGATATTGTTGTTCATAAATATATATATTCCTTTCTATAGTTTTATTTGTTTATTCAAAACTTGAAGTTGCGTTACAAAATACAACGTAGTGGGAAGTTCAAATGGCCCAGACTTGCCAAATGAATTGGTCTAACAACTAAATCTTAAACCAACTTCTCAAGTAACAAAATACAAAGTTGATGAAATTTGATCACACGGGTCAGCTGCTATCATCCATCACTTGGTTGTTTACAAACAAATTCTCCCTCCGTTTCTGAAAACCCGAAGATTCTAACCCCGAGCCTCTAAACTTTAGCTCTGAAGCTGTTCTAAAATTAGGATCGACAGATGATGGTCTAGGGTTATGATCCGACGTACCTGGCCTATATGAACTGGTTGCTCCGCCTGCATACCGGGGAGGAGGAGAGACATACCTCCTCGACGGTCCTCTTAGGCCACCACCTCTCGAAGACCCTTCCCCAAACGACCTGTCTCCGGTGTTACTTCCCCCCAATGGAGCTCCCATTGTTGCGGATGTTGATGTAAAAGGATCATCCGGTCCCCATGAAGTGAGCGCTTCCTTTTTCTTGGCGAAAAATTGCCACGCTCCGAATAGGAAAAGTACAAAGAAAAATACAGGGCTCCATAGCATTGTGTTAAATTCGTTTTTGAAAACCGGAAGGTTAGAACGATACATTCCAACATACCCTCCGCCAAGGCCAAGCACAACAAGCCTTTCCCGGTCACTTGCGATTAAAGGTATCACATTTCTCTTCTCTGCGTCCACCGTCTGATAATTGAGAAACGATGACCTAATCTCATCGAGAGCAGCGGAGAAAATAATCCGAGGCGCACCAACCCTAACATAATGCTGAGTCGAAACATTGTACACGAAAACCTTCTCCCTGCTAACAATAAGCAAACACCCCTTAATTGCCTGAAAAGCAAGAGGCTCATCAATCTCAAACTTCCTCTTGGACCTAACCCTGCATTTGAAGTTCATTATATCCCCCAACAACAAAACATGAATCAGATCGCCTTCGGATGTAAACCCGTAAGCCTTAGACCGCTCCGTGGCATCGAAAACATAGTACCGAGAATGCGAACGGTTCAACCCTTCACACTCACTCTCCCTAACTTTCATGGTCCTCAGGTCCAAAGACCCTGCACCCGTCTCCGTCAAGAACAAAAGCCGCTGCCTCAAGAAAGCAAGCGGCCTGCTCGACAGCATTGTGGTGCCGTGAACCGAACCATCTTCTCGGTAAACCGAAATCTTCCCACTCACATCACTAGCCAACACATAACTCAACCTCCCAACATGGTGCACTTCCAAAATCGTAACCTGCAATCCTTCTCCGCCCGTGTCGAATTTCGTCACGGTTTCCATTAAAAGCGAGCTCCAATCTTCCCCACTCGCTCCCTCCCAAACCCTATGCATCAAAATGACACCGTTTTGATGTCCAGTGACCACGAAACTCTCGTTCTTGTAAACCGACAAGAAGGAAGCCATGGCCATGATCGGAGACCCCAGCAACGTATCAAACTCCACCAAAACGTCGCCGTTTCTAACAAACACATAAACCCTCCCTCTCTCGTCTCCGACGGCAACATATTTCGTAACCCCCTCGAAATCCCGAAACGGCAGGACGTGAATACACGTGGCCTGGGAATCCAATTTCACGGCGGAAACGAACTGAAACCGGTCGGACCAGAACGGGCTGTATTTTGTTACCGAAACTGGCCTCGCCCTTTCTCCAATTTTACGATCGGAACCAGACCCCTCTTCTTCTTCAACCTGCTTGATCAGCTTCTGGCTTTCCCTTTCGTCAACCGCCAAAGTCAAACCCTCGTCAATCGGAGCAGGTTTTTTCGGATGATCCGATTGTAATTTGAATTCTAATCTCGCGACTATTTCGGTTAGGTTCTTCACTACTTCCTCGAGCCTCTGCAATACCAGCTGTTGCGGATTGAGCTCGATTTCGGATTTGGTTTCAGTTTCGGTTTCGGTAGATTGGACGAAAAGCTTAGAAACAGGGGATGGAGATGACAAAATGAAGAGAAAGCAGAGCAGAAGGAGCTTGCCTTTGAGGGAGTTCATCGTCGCCGCCGCCACTGGAGCTCCACACAATCTATTCAGCTGAGCTCGGAGAATTTTTTTTTGCTTTCGCTCGCTACTGTTTCAGTTTCGCCATTGCAGCGGGCGGGAGTCTGGGATCTGCGGGTTTGGATCTGCGATTCGGAGGGTTTTGGACTCGAGATTTGGTAGGATTTTGAGGAATATGGCGGTGGCGATGCGGCCGTGTGGGGTGGGTCAGCTGAGAGACCTGTGAGCTTTTGACGCGGGTCTTCGTACGGATTAAGCTTGGATTAGATTTTCAGACTCTAGATTTCGGAATTTTAGGGCAACAATTTTAGATTTTCGGGGTAATTATTATGCAATAAAAGGCCATGGTTCGATGCAACGTACTTATCTGTATCGCATGTGATATCGACTGACTAACCGTTAAAGACGTGACACGTACATGTTTTCCTACTGCGCGCTGTTTGGGTCAACCAAAATGGTTGATTTAACCTCTCCCCTTCCTCCTCGTACTCGATTAAGATGTCATGATAGCTAAAACATCTTTCTTTTTTGGAAAGGGATTCTCTCCGAGATCCCTTTCCACCTAATTCATCTAGTTCGCGATCCGGATCGTTGAAACTTGATCTAACGCTTACAGTTATTATCACTTTTAAATAGACACATGTTTGTAATCGTTGGATCAAATTTCAACAATCCGAATCTCGGAGTAGATGAATTAGATGAAAAATGATCCGGAGAGGATCCTTCCCTTCTTTTTTATGCCATCTTTAGTTTACGCAGTACTTCCTTAAGAATAATACTTGCATTCTCTCAGTAGAGGATGAACTCATACACCCAATTGCAAATAACATATTTTTAATGTAGAAATTTTATTATCATAACAGTTTAATATCTTAATTTTTATTTGAAAATCATTCTTACAAAAAATAATTCAAAACAATGACAGTTTAGTCATCCGAATGTATTAAATAAATTAACGGGTGTGCTATCTACACACCCCATTTTATTTCTCACACCCCTTGATAATGTTTGTCCGTTGATCTTCTTCAATTCATTCGATCCGACGGCCAAAAATTAAAAAGATGTATAAGAAGTAAAATAGAACGTGTGGATATCACACCCCTAAATTAAACAGCACATTTATAACGAACAGTTGATTTATTTACATTTGAATGACTAA
>JAOEHR010000056.1:1502557-1513322 GCA_025448175.1 Aronia arbutifolia
CAAAAAAAGGCATTCGTAAATGTAGGGCTGAGATTTAGTGTAACCATTCAATTTTTTTCATACTATTACTAAAAAAAACTTTCAAAATTTTAACAATTTAAGAAACTCTTGTGTCTAAATTATGTAAATGTTAAAACAATGGATATGGGAGATATTAATGAGATATATAAATCAATTAGTTTACTTTTCTAGTGTGAAATCATACATGTTGTGTAGAAAAATGAGTTACGCAATTTTATCTACGATATATAACTTAATTAGCAATGATCGGCTCCAACGTAGTATGGCAGTATAACCAGCTAATTAGTTGGGTCACACTTACAAAAAGTGAGATGGTGCACATTGAGTTGGGTGTACATGGAGTCGCGTGATTATGCATGAACATCCATTTGATTATGTTGATCAAAATGTTTTAGTCTACGATCCAAAGTGTTTTATGCATTGAGATTCTTAATGGTATACAAAGAAATACATAGTCGTTGAATCTTCAATCAAAGATTCAATGATCAATCGAGTCTCAAAAACCAATAATACCGATGTATACAACATTCTAAATTTATATACAAAAGCGACTTAAATTCTGTATTTTTCTGTTCTGTTAAAAACAAATACAACAAATTTGAATTCTAGTTCATGTTTTGTTGGGTTCCTTTTGATTAGGTTTTTTTATGCCTAGGTGTCCGAAAAGTCCACCGCTCCTTAACTTTATGATCATTACACATGCTTTAGGAGCATGTCTGCTTTTCTTGATACTACTATCCAATCAAACCCCTTGGACTAATACTCCCAATCATCCAACGGTCGCAGCTGTGGTCCTCCTTACTCAACGGCTGAAAACGCTTTGGTTTGGGCGGGAGATTGCACCACTAAAAGCGGCAAACGATAGATACGTTTATTTTTATTTAGTATTTACTGGTTAATTAACTTTTTATTTTTTTGGAAACTACTGGTTAATTACTTTTTTTTTTTTTTTTACCAACAAGATTATTTACGGAAAAGATGTGTACTTAACCTCATAATGGGTTAGCAATAATGTGATTTAAATTTGCATTTGACGATAATTGAACTTAAGATTTTCACTTACAAATAATGAAGAATATAACTAGATCATATTACTAAGTGGCATTGGTTAATTAACATTTGTTTACATTGTTTTGCTTGGGCAGGTAAAAGGTTGAAGGTAAGGTGAAAAGTAAAAATTGTGGTGTGACCGCGTGAGGGACAGGTGTACAAGTCGGGCATTGCATTCCAACTCCCACGTCGGATAAGACAACACCGTCGGCAGGAAGAGTTCCTTCCCACTTCTCTCACTTTCAGTCCGGTGGGGTCCTCCTCCTTTCCTAGGGATTAATTTCGGATTTCCGTTACGTCCCCTGTCCCTTCCCACGTAACGCTTTTCCCTCCTTTCCTGAAATTACCAACTGCTCTTCAGTTTTTTTTTATTTTTGTATTTTTTCCTCTAACCTAATAAAAAAAAGATATTGCTATTCTCACGAATTGGATCCCCTCTTAAGTAAATGATGGGTAACACGGACCGTTAGATTTCGTTCCAACGGCTATAAACAGGGGATCATTCTAAAAGTTATAATAATTGTAGCCGTTGGATCGAAATCCAACAGTCTCTGTTAGTGGGTCATGAGGATCCCCACCATTTGCTCAGGAGGGAATCCAATTCCTTCTCACACTCATCTCATACATTCTGGTTAATTTTATGTCATTGATCTGATTGTAAAAAATTAATAAAAGTTTGTAAGAAGTAAAAATTAATAAGAGTATGAGAAGTAAAATGAGTGTGTGGTTAGCACTACTCAAAACAAGAGATTAAATGATTTCCACACCTCCCTATGCGTGGTATTTGAACAGAAAAAAACAGTCATAACCCGAAGTCTCCGGGGTGTGACATAATTCAACGGAAAATAAATTAAAGGAGCATTGAGAAGAAGAAAATGGTCTGGTGCACATCATTTTTCAGAAAAGTTTGACGTCGGTTTAAAAAAAAAAATTGATATACGATCAGGACGTTAAATTAATTGTATCACAAAACTATAAATGCCTTACGATCAACTTGAACCCGTCCATATAAAACCCACGATTACTTATTTTATTACTTTAATGCTGTAACATTTTTGGTACAAACATACTTTAATGTCGAATAGTAGCATGCATATATTTTTCCAATTGCAAGAGAATTTTAGTGTTACATTTAATATGGAAGATCCAAAATCAATCCATCTCCATAGATTTTCCAGCTCACGTATTTACCGTTGTGTTTCTGTTTTGTAGACTCATTAATTGAAGCTTAAACCTAAGAAAAAAAATTCAAAATTCAAACCTACTGTAGCGGCAGCTCCAATTATAGACAACTGGAAAACAATACACTAAAAAAATCACAGATAAGGGTACTTACGTCATTTTAGTCAGTCCCTATCACATCCACCTCTTAGTCAAACGGTCAACTCCCAGTAACCCTCCTTCAAGAAAAACCAAACCGCTAGTGGTATTACATCATGCGCGCGACCTCAGCGTACAGTGTTAAAAACGCATAATTTGGGAGAACTACAACCGGACGTGGCTCTCTCCGATTGGTCGGGGGCGGGTCTTCGGGATTATAGCAACACACCAATAAACAATACCAGTCACTCTCATCCCCTCGCCTCTCTCTCTCTCTCTCTCTCTCTCTCCCCCCTTTCTCTCAGTCTCTGTGTTTTCTCTCTGCGAAAAATCCCAAATTCCGCTCCAATTTCCCTCCTTTCTGTCTCTAAAAGTCCCGAATACGCACAGAGCAATGCGTGATCTTTCGATTAAATGCAATTTTGAGTTGTAACGACGGCGTTTTGTCTGAGTTATCGACTCACTACTACTGAGTTTTCAACCGGAAATGCTCGAGGCAATGGAGAGCTCCGTCAATGGGGGCGGATTCTCGCACTTGCAGAGTTGCGGGGACAGCAGCGAGGAGGAGCGGTCGGTGCTTCCCCGCCACACAAAGGTGGTGGTCACGGGGAATAACCGTACCAAGTCGGTGCTTGTTGGCCTCCAGGGCGTCGTCAAGAAGGCCGTCGGACTTGGCGGGTGGCATTGGCTGGTAATTTCCTTCGTCTGTTTGGTTTTTTTTTTTTGTGGAAATTTGGTTTTGGATATTGTTAAATTTGAAATTCGGGTTTAATTGGAATTACTTAATTCTTAAATAACCGTGATTAAGCAATGCGAGTTCAATTTTATTCCTTTTTGGTTTTTGTGTTTATCTACCGTGCTATTATATTCTCAGTAATTATTTTTGGTTACTCTATTCATCTTCAATGCCTCTTGACTTAATTAAAGCTTTTAACTGTTAATTTTAATTTTTTCACATTCAATTAAGCTGGCTGTTTTGGATAAGTTTCTGAGTAATTGGGGCTACATCTACATGGGTAAATTTGATGAATTCAGATGTCTATGAACGCAGAAACCTTTAATTTGAGTTGTAATTGTTGAATTCTCATTTTGCATGTTTCATTTTATCAAGGGATCTGGGGATCTACTAGATTTCTCTCTGCAGTGGGATTGAAAATTGGGATTTCGATGCGGTTTATTTATTTATTTTGGTGCTTAATTTAAGGGTATTATCTAATTTTCTCGTCGATAAAAAATTATTAATCTCATTTTAATCAATGGTTTTAGGGTTTTATGATTGATTTAATTTTTTTTTTTAGGGGTTTGCATGAAGTGAGATGAGATTCTAGATTAGAAGAATTCAGATTTATAAGTTGGTTTGTGGTCTTTTTTTTTTTTGGTCAATTTGCAATATCCATGATTTGGTTTAAAGGATAATTTTAACTTTTTATTCCGCGTATTGCGGAATTAAATATTTTTATTGAATTATTATATTTTTCTGGTAGCTTGATTTCTATTTTTTTGCATGGTTGGGTTGCTGGTAGTTCTGGCATCTGCAACCCCTGAGATGAAGATGCTAATATTAGTAATATCCCAGATCTGTCCTTTGTTCATAAAGTTTTCAGATTTTCTTTCAAATCGCTTTGTAATCGTTACTTTTCTATTCCCTCTGAAAGCGGTAATGTGATTTCAACTTAATTTCATTGTATGTGTAATGATGTGAATGAAATAGTTCCCTTCCCACTGGGTAATTTTGGGTTGAGGGTGCATGATTGCTGGTTTTCGTTCTTCTCCTGGTCTTCGAAAACTAGTATTAGAATTTCTGTAAGCATTGTCGATCCAACTTTAGACTGGGAAATGTGAGCATGCTTTTTAGAAAATTGGATTTGATAAGAAATTTTATTCCTGAACAGATAGGTTCGTTGAATAGAACAGGATTTGTGCTTCTGCTTTTTCTTTCTGATTTCCTGAAAGTTTCTTGTGAATCTTTTCACTTTTGGGTACTTCTTTAGACATCTGTACCGTTGATGAGAATGCCACTTAAGTTCCCTACCAAATGAATCTTTCAGGTTCTCACAAACGGCATAGAAGTGAAGCTTCAGAGGAATGCCCTTAGCGTGATTGAACATCCAACTGGTAATGAGGAAGATGACGACCTTGATTTCGAGACTGTGCACTGGAATGGATCAGATATGGGTGAGTTTGGTTACAAACCTTCTCAAACAGATTGAACTATGTAGTACTTATATCATACTCTGTTTTGTGAACCAACCACTAGACGGTATCATCATTTGTATGTCTCGCTTTGCTTTTCAAACGATGATTTGCGAAAGCAGTCTTAATAATTACTGATATGAGTTTGTGCTTGACTAAGTACTATTAGTTGTGTGACTGCAACTGTGCATGCCCTTTCGACATGGTAATGCCGCTTCATTAGGGCCCCATAATGCTGTCATAATTTAATTAGACCATTTTCCGGAGCTTCTCTAATTGTGGATGGAATAGTATGTTTTTTTTTTTCTTAGCAAAAAGTAATCGGGGTTGGTACATAGGATCCATTGTGTCTTAACCTTTTACTTTCCCTATCTTTTACTTTTTTTTTTAATTGGTCCCACTATGCTTTCTGATTGTCCTTTTGTTGTTTTTGATTACCAGCATCCGATGACACTCAAAAGTCCCACAGATCAAGGCACAGGGTGCATAAATCATCTGGATCATCTCACAAGACTATGTGCAGAACTTTCTCTTGTGATTCACAATCTAAGGGTTCTATTTGTACTCCCCGAGGGTCCACGGTAAGCACAGTAGCCCTCGTTGACGTCTTACTATTTCTTTCATAGTCTCGAAGGTATAGGTTGACGTTTCTAGATGGTCCATAACTTAAAATATCTCATGTTCAGAAAATTGACCTTGGGAAACTGGAGATGGCTGCTTTATGGAGATATTGGCGACACTTCAATCTTGTGAGTACTTATACCTACCAACCAAGATCAAATTATCGTTCCATACTTCCGTTTCCACATTTATTTATGTGCTGAACGGTTTTTTTAGGTGAACGCCATCCCTAACCCATCGAAAGAGGAACTAATTGATGTTGTTCAAAGGCATTTCATGTCACAGGTAGTCACAGAATTGCTTTAACTTGTTCTTCCTTTTGTGCTTCTCGATATTCAACCATGTTGTGGCATTGAGCACGAGTTGCCTTGACTGGCAAGTACGACTATTGTTGGTTTATAATACCGTCATTCACCATATGAATTTGTGTTTTGTCGTTGTAGCCAATCGACGAGTTGCAGGTCATTGTGGGGTTTGTTCAGGCTGCGAGGAAACTAAAGAAGACTGTTCGCAAATGACATGGAGATCGAGGGTCTGAGAGGTGTATAAGTTTGGTAATCGATGCTAACAGAAACCTGAACCCAGATAGATATCCATTTCCCTTTGGTGATATCTGTAACATATATATGTTTCCAGGCTTGTTTATGCTTAAACGTCATCGGTTCGTAGGGTAGTAATTACTGTCTCGAGTTGTAGAGAGGTTGTTTTAACCTTTGGTAGATAGTTTATGTAGATATTGTAAAACTGGTGGGGGAAAAGACTTGTTAGAAGAAGACCCCTGTGGCTGTGGCTTTCCTTCTAAAGCTTGGACGAATGTTTGCTAACCGGGGAAGTGGATTTGGTCTTAGAATGTAAATATTCCTAGTTCTCAACTCAAACCATCATCTTTTCGGTCCCCTTTTATCCTCGCTCGAGGTGTTAAATATCTTGGATGTTACCAGTTATATTCTTATTCGAGTATTTAGCTTGTCAAGTAATCTGATGAGTGAGATTCTCACGTCGCGATAAATATTCCTGATGATAAGGTGGAATCTCTCGTTATTTATTCGTAAACACGTTAAAGTAAAACAATGGGGTTTCTCATACGTGGGACCCTAAGCAAAATCCGACGGTCGGATTCCAAACAGGGGGTCCAGATCAAGATTTGATGTCTGTGTAAGTTAAGCACATGGGGTGGAGATTTCTGATTGGAGAAAGGAAAGGAGAGGAAACGTGAAGAGAAATAATGGGTTGCAATTTAAGTTCAATGTTTTGAGGGCAATGCTTGTTTTTTATTCATCCGTCGTTGTCCGTTCATCGTAGAAGTCAAAATCAAAGATATATAGATATCAAATCGGGTCCCATGGCTCCCGTATTTAATATTTTTATTGTCCTATCCGTGTCATGTTTCGCACTAAGGTCCCCAAGGCATGTTCAAACTGGAAACTTTGCTTTAAACCTTGTCAAAAGCATTTTAGTCTTTTCGACGATCGAGATAAACACGAGGAGATATACCGTCAGTAATGAAAGTAGCTTCGTTAGGATTGGCATTTCTCACATGAGATGGAACTAGTGTGAAGACGAAATATGATACAGAGGTCCCATGCTTTTTTTAGTTATGTCGTACAGATGACGTGATTACAGTGTCTTTGTCCAAATTTTTCTACTTATTCTCAATCAAAATAGACCCCCATAAAGACGAGCGATTATGCGGTATCACGCGCTTGTTTCTATCTAGTCATAATGCGAAGAATCTGATAGAGACATTGGTTGAATAAACCTGGTTACAAGTACAAATAAAGCATGGGCTAATTAAATGTTGATGAATTGGTGAGTTATGACCTCATAAATATTATGGTTTGCTTAGAACTAAAGCCTTTGGAAGAATTCAAACCAAACCAAACCCCACTCTGTTCCACTGGACCACTACCATTTCAGATAAAATCAAAATCTAATCGAAACACTAATCTGATTTTATGCACTCTAATACTAATTAATTAATTGATATCTTCTGCAAGAATCAATCTAGCTAGGCCTTTATACTCTCAGCGATTGAAGCATTTTCCCGCCGAAGTTAAAGGAAAAGGAGGGAAATTTGGCACGCCAAAAAAGTTAGTTGGAGAGTGGGTGGTTTGGTCAAATCCTTTTATAAATAACTATAAATTCGTTGACAAAAAAACACACTATAAATTCGTTATATGCTACAATACAAGCATACGATCCACCAAAACCAAGCACTTCCTCCGCCCAAGTCCAAATTGCTAGTGAAAAATGAGCTCTGCTGCAAAAATGGGGGCTGTCTTACTTTGGCTACTACTTATCTCTAATGCATTTGTGCTGCATTCATCGGATCGTCACCATGGTAACTGCCGCTACCGTCGAATGAGTCCTCCTCCGCCTCTTAAACCGAAACATAAGCCGCATCCACCTCCTGGGACACCTCCGCCACCAGCTTGGTTTTACTTCTATTCTCCTCCGCCTCCAAGTCCCCCATACTCTCCTCACCACTCAGGCCAAGTCCTTGAAAAAGGAGAAGGCCTTACATGAAACAAGAATGCTAAAGTGGGGATGTTTCATTTAATCATGTGACGTTATGTGAGAAACTTGAATCACATATTGTCGTGTTGTTAGTTCAAAACGTATCAGTGGTGTAGGTGATTGATCATTGTACCAAAACCAATGTCACACTAACAAAAGTGAAAACTATACATGTGCCACCAATGGCCATAGTGTGTGATCTTATTGTAGTTATGTTTTGAGGTTTTTATATCTTCTCTCTTTTTGTTTATTTAGACAACTTTGTGAACTAATCCAACAACGAGCTAAATCTTGTTTGTGTAAACAAGCAACTCAAGAGTCATATGTGCGTTAATCCAGTAAGTGAAGATAGTACGCTCACAGGAATGTACATGTTGACAGTAAATTCCAAGTAATTAATAAATTTACCCTAGGCCAAGTAAATTCAACGAAATGAGGCTTACATGAGAAAGCAGGAACAGCTCAGTCATCACCTTAGGTTCCAACATCCATGTCCATGTCCATGTCCCCATCTCCATGGTCATTGTCATGTCCCTGAGCTTCGTCACTGTCCGGAAGTTGGTGAAAGGCACGGGGTTATCCACGTTGTCATCGCAAACTTCCTCCATTGACAACGAGGATTCTTTCTTGACAGCAAACGATTTCAGATTCTCATCACTAATAAATTTATCATAGTCCGAAACTTCAAACAATCTATTTTCTTTATCACTTTCCACTATCTTACTCCAATGCTTGTCCTTCCTCAGTGTTAATACAGATTGCAGTACCAGGATAGAAGATTTTGCCCTAGAGATCTCAACAATAATCCGCCGAAAATGACCCACAAATCCAATGTTGCGGTCCTTTTTTATCATTTGCACGAACACAAGAAGATATGGCAACATCTTTTTCAGTCCCTGGTAACCATCGATAGTAGTAACATCCACTTGTTTCTCAAACCCTACTCTGAAATCACTTCTGAAACGCTGTTTTAAGAGATCTGCTTGTGCGCGATACGGGGATATAAACGCCAACTTATGACTTGATTTCAGCTCTGGATATCTGATTACCAAATTATAATATAAGAGCATGACAAAATCAACCTCACAACATTCACCAAAGATATATTTCCGGATTCTTGCTTCCCAAGTAAGTATATAAAAAAACAGAAGGGTCCAAAACAACAATAGTCATGCCATGAAAGTCCGTCCGCTCTTCGATATGAGGACCATCCTCTAATGACTCTGCATAAAACTCAGCAGAAGTAAAGCTCCTGATGATCTCCGGATGCATTCGGTACTGGATCTGTGTGTTAAGATAAAGGAGGAATTGCTTGGTGAATAGAAGCTCGTTGTAGCCCAACCCCAATGAACATACACTGTTTTCTTCTAGATGGGCCTTATGTCCTTTCCACTGGCCCATTCAGCTCATATAGTTTTTAAAATTTTAATTTAATCCGAACTTTTAACTAGACTTTTATGTATTATTCTCACTTTAATTACTTATATGGTATCGGTCTAACACATAAGCCATAAAATCAGTGCTGCTGATGCATGCCACCATTTACATTATAATTGATTATTTTTTCCTCTCATTATGTCCCACTTGGTGTTTAAGATTATTATTGCAAGGAAAAAAAAAAAGAAAACAAAATGTCTTCTTATCATAAGATCTCGTTTGACAACTCTGATTGTACTGACTATTTCAGTTGGATATAATAAAATGTTATCGCATAGTATTGACTAAATTAGTCGGACGTTTGGTACAATACCGGACTAATGACCGTATTATATATACTGTGTTTGGTATTATACCCAACAAGAAAAACAAAAAACAAAATTTTGATAATTCCTTGTTTGTTTGTTGAAATTTTCTCAAATTTATACCTATAAAAAACCACACAAATGTATATAATAGAAAAATAATGAATGTCGAAATGTTAACGAAGTCCGGCAACAACCTCACAAGGCAAATTATCTTCACCGCAGGAGACAAATGCCCAGGACCTGCCACCCTCCTCCCCCCTGCTCCGCGCCCTTCTTTCACACACACACGAACAAATACAAAATCTAAATCTGAAACAAATTGAGGATGAAAACATAATCATTTGAAAAACATAACAAGCAACAAAAAAAACATAACAATACAATGTTGAATTTTTCTATTTGTCTTAAATTTTCAGATTTGAAATAAATGAGAAACCCTAATTTTAATTAAAAAGCAAGATTACGAATCAATTGAAATGGGGATAATAGTACTATTAGTTTGATTTATTATATAAATAGATATGTATAGATAGATAGAGAGAGAGAAACTATGACACACCCCGACCCGGAATGTCCACTTGGACTCCAAATCGAGATGTGCTGGCCGACACCTGGAAGGTGACGAAGCCATAAAGTGTAGTGATGTGGAAAATGTGAATAAATTTAAACCCAAAAGTGCCTAATCAAAAGAGTGTGCAGGTGAGCGGGATTGAACCCTATTCACACGTGATGTCAGAACATAAGACAATATAGTAAATAGGATGAGGATTATACCATTAAAGGCAACCATCTCTTGAGATTTGCCAGAATCCTCGTATACACGTAAGCACAACTACTAAACCTGGAGGGGCGAAAAACAAAGTTGAGTGGGTCAGCAAACAACGCTTATACGAAAACCCTTACTTTTTGAATATACTAACCCATCACCGTAAAACAAGTATAGCTTCCATTAAAATCATACCACGTAAGTATGTATCCACAATTCTATAGCCATAATATAAGAGGGTATGCCAAGTTATGATAAGATTAATGCCACAATAATATAATTATGTGATAATCAGGTATAAACAGTTTGCTCATCATCTAAGCTAGCACACGAGTCAGAGTTGCCTTAAGCAACCTGTACGATAAGACTGGGCATAATAATACGCTCTGGTACTACAATCACATGAAGACTGGTGCTAAGCAAGGTCACATACGAGTCAGAACTGCCTAATGCAGTCTGTACGACAGGACTGGCACCTAAACTTGGATCCAAGGTGAGCGAACGGTGCAGATGTGAACATACACGTGAAAGA
>JAOEHR010000056.1:1925957-1937729 GCA_025448175.1 Aronia arbutifolia
CACATTTTTACACTAAAAAATCAAACCTGGTACTATTTACTTTACCCTTTATTTTGTCCTTATCGTTAAAACTCAAAATTTTCAAATATTTTTCATTAGTTTTCCTTATAAAATACCCCATTAATATACTGAAAAAAAATATCTCGAGATATATAGTAAAGGACGAGTGAGGAGAGTCGCGTGGTGACGTGGGTGGTACCGTGGTGGGGAACTTTCGTGCGTGGACTGGTTCCTGGCCAGCTTCTCCTTGTTGGTTAATTTGTCACTTTTGTCTGCGAACGTTTAGACTTCAACGACCATTGACCTCTGAATATGTAAAAACAAAGACTTTTGGGTTTGTGTGAGGTGGCTTGCTGCAACCTTACATTCTTCATTTGTTTACCATTTTATGGGCTGTTACTATGTTCCCATTGCCACTCAGCAAATATTACTCTTCTTCCAATTCCATTTTTAATGATCACAATGGTTAGCTAGCCATATATGAAAGTAAAATTTAATTAATCAGGGTAAATAATTAGGGGATTAGAGAGAAGACTCGTTTAAAATTTATGAGAACTATTTTCCAAGACGTTTTACGTAGTGTTAAGTTGAAACATACGTCAAAGACGTTCATGAGCTTGACATGGCCCTTACAATCTACACATATGATATCTCCCTGAGATGGAAAAGCTCTTTGCCTTCTGCCATTAACATCAAAAAGAGAAACCATAGATGGTAGGTTCTTGTTTCAAGCCTATTGCGAGGATGAAAACTTTGATGCCTACATGTTATATATATTTTTTTCCCTTTTTAAATTGGTAAAATACAACCAAAACTCTAAGGAAATTAAATTCCAAATATAACATCGTTAATTCACCAAAATTTGGGTTCATAACCTTTTCCTATGGGGGGTTCGTGTTCAGACAGTGCTACTCGAAGTTCTTGATTCCGTTGTTGCCAACTAGCTTTTAGTTTGGCCGTATTTTTCTTTCTAACAGCGACAAAGACTAAATTTAAATCTCAATTCTTATTGATAAAAAGATGCATTTAAAAGTCTTCGAAGAAAGTTGTTAAGATATGAATATATATACAAAATGCACATTTAAGTAATGAAATCTTTTTTTTTTTTTTGTAATTAGGTACTTACAACAACAATACGTTTACACCTTGAAAGCAAATCCCAACAAGCCACGTCTCTTTTTCTTCCATTGTTTTATAAGCAAGCGTCAAGATCCTCGAACAAACATATTGGACCCCATCGTCATGTCAGAAAGAAATATTCGCAGCACTCTTACGTACGTAGCCTCCAATGAATGACGTTGAATGTGGTGACGTTGCAGGTTTCGTGTGTTATAACGTCACTCGTGATCATATCATACATATTTTTCCAACACACGGATTCAATTTCAATTCTCCATATATGTTCAGCCATGACAGCAATTAAATCCACTAACACCTGCGTTGAATCAAGTGTGAAAGTTCCTTGAATTTCACGGCCAAGAAGATTCAAGACCCCAACAACTACCCTAAGCCTACAGCTATAATGCTCTATATATATATATATATATATATATATATATATATATAGATAGATAGATAGATTAAGGACCTTTGGTTATATATACACATCTGCAGACAGCATATTGTTTTTCTCCCTAGCTAGCAGAACAGTCTGGTTAATTATATCAGCAACCTGCAGGCTCTTGAATCTTTACATCAAACTTATCTGTATCTATAAACATGGATGCTCGTTCGCCTAACAAGCAAAAGGTACTGAATTTGATTCTATATTAGTGTTTTCCGTTTCTGGGTAATAACCATGCAAATAAAACCTTGAACCGCGGACATAATGAGCGTAACCTATATACCCCTTTTTTATTCTATATACGCATGATTTTCACACATATTTTTTACTTTCTCACACATTCTTCTTTATTTATGGTCATCGGATTGAATAAATCAAACAAAATCAACAACCATAATTAAAAGGGAGTGTGAAAATCACATATCTCTATATACGCGTTTTTTATTTTGTAAGCCTAACAAGCATAATCCTAACTCATTTACCCACGGACTTTCATCCATGCTTCGCACGACTAGGGTTGAATGATTTTGCCTTTGTATTATTGTTGATGATCATGATCAGGTTGTAGATAGTGTTCAAGAAGACTTACAACGTTTGAGGAATGAGAATGCAACCCTAAGATTCCTGCTTCAAGCTATGACCACCAGATGCTCTAGACTTGAGCAGAAGCACCACCACCACCACCAAATGCATATCCAACAACAACCGTGTGATCATCAGCATATCATGACCACGAATATCAACAGTGCGAGTACGAGCAAGAGACCGAGAACTGATGATCATTACGATCAGTTTCCGGCATCCCACCATAAGACATCACAGTTCCTAGTAAAAACCGACTCTAAAGACAACAGCCTTGTAAGTCAAGTCCTCCCTTTATATATAATATTGAAAATTAGATATAAACCTAAAAGCATTAGGGTTCATTTATTAGTATTAATTGTGATTTTGTGAATTCAATTGAACTAAATTATAGATTGTGAAAGATGGATATCAATGGAGGAAATATGGACAGAAGGTCACCAAAGACAACCCTGCATCCCCTCGAGCTTATTTCAGGTGTTCCTTCGCTCCTCGATGCCCTGTCAAAAAGAAGGTACCAATAAATGAATCATTTTTCCAAAGAATTTAAGATTTTTATTGATTTATTTACCAATCATACACACACACACACTTCAGTGAACACAAGGCAATTACAAATGAATCCACTAATATTTTGTTGTTTAAGCTAAACTTTTTTATCCTGTGTTTTCTGCTGCGTCAATTTTAGGTACAGAGATCCATGGAGGATAAGTCCTTCCTCATGGTGACATACGAAGGAGAGCACAACCACGACACCATCCATGATTCACTACCATTTGGACAATTTTCATGTTCGGTAGCTGCAGCTGCTGATCATAAGAACATTATTATGCCCATTAATTTTCCTTCAAGTAGTATCGGGCCTAATAATGACGTGATTAATATAAGTCCACCTCCGCCGGAGCCTGTAACCCTTGATCTTAATCTCTCGGGCTCGACTAATCAAGAAAATGGAGGATTAGGAAGCCCTCAAAGCATGAATTGCGACAGAAGAGTTGAGGATTACGTTGCTTCGTTAACCAAGGATCCCAATTTCACACAGGCTTTAGCCGCGGCAGTTGCACGCTCGATTACAGGACCTGCAGACAGACCAAATTAATAAACGATTAGTAACGTAATCCATGGATTAATGATGATTTATGTAATTATAGTAGTAGGCTTAGTACTTTCTCAAAAATGAGGAAATCAATGAGCATGAGATCGATCGTTCGCTTAAGTTTTACTTAACACTGTCATGTCCATTAACGAAAACCTAGTACTGTCAAGTGTCAAGTACATGAGGAGGATTAAAGTTTTTGATGAACCAAGGCAGAATTAAAGTTGGTCTCTACTAATCATCTCATAATGTGAGGAGCACATAATATGTTATTATGACAGAATTTAATTGAATCAGATTACTCTTTATATTCAATATTGAGGAATGATGTGAAATTTTTTTATCGAACTTGAAGGTAGAAGATGAATTACTCATTAAGAAAATTTATCATTTTCAACTCCCGACATAAATGAACTCTGCCTAACTCAGCTACTCAAATCTTTAATTCAGGCTTTTGGGGCAAAAATTCCATAAACAAATTACTGTTTTCAAAGACTTTTCCACCCCCATTACACAAAATTATAATCAATTAGCCGCCACATTTTTCTGCGTTGAATTTGATTGGCCGTCCTTCCAGTCAGCAACTTTTAAAGTTTACATCAATGACTATCATTTTAAGGTTTACAAGCAATGACTACGTGATAAATTGGATTGTAAAAGACAAGTTTTCTACTTTCTTTTGATCCATTTAAAATGAAAAATCGTTCACTCCTGCTTTTCGACATGCTCGGTATTTTATGAGTTACACACTTTAATTCAGTCATAACCATTAAACGAAGTATTAATATTAAAAAATTTGTAGCTCAAGTTGTTGAACATACTCATTTATTCGAAGTCTCATCTTTAAATTCACACTTATCAAGAACCTCAAACATGAACACGTGTGCACAGAGTGACATCAGACTGGGTACGTCATGCAAAATTGGATTAGGGTGTTGATTATATCACATTATTAACCATGGTTACCATGTCATTATCCATTTAGTTGAATAATGGTACGGGTGCCAACCTAAAGTTGTGGACCACAAGCGCAATTGACTAGAGCATCAAGACAACGACCAACACCTACCTAAAAAAGCATAGGTCTGGATCTGGTCGTTGTCAGTTTTCGGTTATGCTCCGGTGTATCTTATTCACCGAATTTTTGGCCGTTACAAAAAAAATCCCCAACACGTGAATTACGTTAAAGCATACTACAATTTTTGTCATTCACATAGCCCTTTTCTCAAATTTTTATTTATTATATTGCCTTTTTCGATTCTCTTGTATCAAAGATTTACATCCCTACAACTAAAACAAAATATACATAAGAAATAATACAACTAAATTAGTGACGGGAAAATCCGAGAAGGAAACCTAAAAGGCTAGCTACTGCTTATATTTATACAGCAAAATTCTTCAGTCGTATCGTACAAGTGGCTTGTCGAACAGGACTCCGTAAGCCCTCCAGCATCTCTGCTCCAGAAAACATTAAACCGTGTTAACAAAAACAATGAAATCACAAGAGACTGATCAGAAGTTCCTAAAACAAAATTAGAGGACGAAATGGGCTTACTACTTAAGGTGGATCTCTGCCTTCTGTATACCACCAGCTTTACTTTAAAATGATGAGGAAAACATTCTTCTGCACGTCACCAGAATCGGATGTCACAGTCGTATTAGTGTTCTTGATCCCTTGAACCGATTTCAACCCGTGGAGTGAAGAAATATATCCACTGGAGAACAGCTTTGGCTGCTGAAGGGAATATGATAAATATCACTATGACTTAATGTTGGCACTCTTAAACAGAGTCTGTATCAAGCGCTCGGACCCCTTTTTGGAAAGATTTCCCGCTTTCATCTTCTCGTTTTCTGCCTCCTTGAGTGCTTTCTTCTTTTCAAATTCAAGCTGCTTACAGTTTTCCCCGTGTGCTCGGACAAACAACTTCACAAAGTTGAGCAGCGTAGATACAACTGCATGACAAATTTCAAAACTCAATTAGGAAATGCGATAATGCCGTTGAAGAGTAAATATTTTCAGATAAATCACATTACTTCATTCTTAGCATCTAGTATGAGGATCAATAAACAGTTTGCACGTTCCAAAGAATGCCCGACACTCAACGCAGAGGGTATAGACCAGGACTACTTCTGAATCATCAGAGAGTATTTATGGATGATAAATTACTTATGATTCATAGAGAACCAGAAGCACAACAAAGTTGGAAAAAATGTACCTTGCTCAAATGGGCAACGAACAGGATCTTCCCCAAAATAAAGAGCCAACGCATCTGCGTTTCTCCCCTGAAGACAACCGCATTGAAAGTAAGTTTAACAATGGTTTCTTAGATGTCACAAGCAAACCCAACAGTTCAAAAAAAAGTTGATACATACCACACTAGAATAAAGTGACGCCAACGACCTCACTTCAGCTTCAGCATGACCGAGGAACTCCCTTAGTGTCTGAAATTTCTCAGTAGATAAAATAAATTAGCATCAGAATAGATTTACAGGAAACAGGATGAAATCACAGGCAACAAATGATCTTAGTAAAACAACTTGAATGAGAGGCAGTTGATGAACTTTGCTATCAGTGGTCAAGTGTTTATTATCAAAACCTTTAGGGTATTCGTTTTGGACGGTCTATAAATTTTACATGTGAGCCAATTACGTCATCTAATTTAGTTTTTTCAAGCCAAATATGCCTAAAACTTTATGCATGTCACCTTGCAAAACGTGTCTGACACAGGACCATCATTTTCTGAGGCAATCAACTCTTGCACTACCTTCTCTAGCCCTTTACTAATGGCTTGCATTTCCTCTGCCAAATATTTCAATTGTACCTACATCATAATTAAAATTTAGCTCAGTCGCACCAAATGTATAAGTGTTCACTGTACCTACAAGAATTAGGAGAAAAAGAAAAAAAAAGAAAGATTATACCTTTGTTGAAGCCTCCAAACTTACAAGGTCTTTCGGAAAATCAAGAAGTTCTGGGAGCTTCTCCGCAAGCACCTGTAGTTTGTTGGAGATGAATAGAATTGTCAAAGTTCAAAATTCTAGACTTGTAGAACAACTCTATAAGATCAGTTTGGGACTTAATCAAATAAATGTTTTCTATACGCTTAAACTTCTCCAGCTCAAAATGCACAGAGTGAAGGAGAAGAAGTTCCACGAAGGGGCTTAAAGAAATCACCTTACAGAGGTAATGCATGAGAGTCATCTTGCTATTCCGGGCTCGTGTATCAGTGAGCTTAAGGAGACTATCCAACCGAAATCCGATAGCAGAACCTACACGTATAATTAAAAAATAAAATAAAATAAAACTAACTGCAAGCACAAAGAAAGAACACAAGATACTGGAGCTTCTAGTAAAAAGATTAAGAACAAAATAATCACCGCAACATAATCACCACAATATACATCATGATGATGTATTAACACAAAATGGTAACCAACAAAATCCACTCACCTCTTGCGGTCCCATGATTCAGGGCATTACCCAAAGAAAGAATGGTTTGCATGATCCTTTTCAGCTTTTCCGAACTTCTGATCTGATAGGCACATTAGTGGAAATAGATAAAGAGGTGAATATTGCAACCACAAATGAAAACATACGTACTAAAAAATGAAAAATGCTTGCCTCATCAGCCACCGAATTGATGGTGTTCAAATTCTTTCTGAGGTCGGCAACCTGACAAATTGCAACACCATGGACAAGTGAATAACACGAAGCACAACAGAAACAGAGAGCATTGGGAATAAAATGATTAGAAATACAGTCCCCTCACCTGGGTGTGGAATTGTATTTTAAATGAGAAAACTCTGAGCTTGGGCTCTACCCGTGGCACTTTCATTAATTCAAGGAAAAACTGTCATAAAGTGCACAAAGCAATTAATTAAAGCATAAAATGTAGAGAGAGACACTGGGGGATGGGTGAAGAAGAGTTGGGATGCTTATCAAAGTGATTTCTCCCAAACAGTTCAATACTAATACAAAACTAAGACTCTAAATAGAAAGAGCAGCTTAAGAGTTATGCAGTTGACACCAAAATACGAACGATAAGCAACAGCAAGCTATGCATATAATTAAAATGCACAGAATTATAAATTATGAAGTCAGCACTTGCCTTGCTGTCAATAAAATGAATTCTAAATTGAAAAGAAAGTAGGTGTAAGGGAAAGAGGGAAAACGTGAAATCCACTCACCTGTTCACATTTTCCCAAGTTTTCCTTGTCTCCATTGTAACCCTGAGCATCAAAGCATGATTTGTTACTCAGAAAACAGAAGCCTTGTATACTATTGTAAGCAATTTCAAGTAAAAAGTAACAAGGGCATATTTATAGAACCTCCCAGAGTGGCATGGAGCAGAAGATTACAACTAGATAAGTACCTTGAGTAATTCCATCTCTTCTTTTGTTGGACAAAATTTTATGAGGTTCTCAACCTGATCAATATCTAATGCAGAATCGTCCAAGGCAAGCACTGAACTCTGAAAGATGTCGGTTGAAAAGGAACAAATTAGAAAAGCTACATTAAAGTAGGAACTTTTGTACTAAGATCATTGCACCCAACATCCAAAAATCAGAACACAAGTTGATATCATGCATCTTTTCAGCAAAGAAACAGCCACTACTTTGTTGCTAGTATGTGAAGTTTTGAATTGTAACATTAATCAGCATTTAACTCTCATCTATTTGTTTACGGAACCACAGACTCAACTCAAACTGTTGAGAATATACAAGAAAACGTGTGCATTTAGGTTTAGCTTACCGTCAAATCAGGCAAAGGGATTTTAACTTTAGTAAGCATTATTTCGCAATTATATGCCCTCCTTAGCTCAATCTGCAAGAACCAGTAAATTTCTCATTAGAACTGAGGTGGCAAAGGAAGACTATATTCAATTAATTCAATAAAACAAAATAAGGTACAATAGGCAACACGCTAGATAGATCCTCACTTCAAGCCAGTTAACTAGCAATAACATATTTACCAGATTTTTTCCAATATGCAAAAAAATGACAAAAAGGAGAGCTCCTGCGAGCAATAATAGACTTTATGACCAAGCACAATTGCTATTGGTTCTGTACGTACTATGAAGTTCCACTTTACACATACTGCTGAATTAATAATTTGCTCCATAATATACAAGTTACATCAAAAGTCTCCTTGAGGAACCAGGTGAGGAACATTACTGATGTAAGCTAGGTCAGGGAAGCCCACCCTGTATTAACAGATCGACACAACTCTAGTTACCCACAAATGAAGTAAAACCAGTATGCAATGCAAATTACCAGCTGAACTTTTTCAGATTTAGGTCCTTTGGTACGACCACCAGATTTTCCTCCTGTATTCCCATGGTCTGAATTTGTAGTAGCCGCAGAAAAAAGACTCTCAAGTTCTTTCATGTCAAACTCTGGAGGCCTGGAGCAGAGTAAACAGATTCAGAATAGGGTGCAAACTGTATGAATTTATAAAAACTAATAAATTATTTACAGAAGTGGCATACTTGGTTGCTTCATCAGCTTTTTGTGCTTCAGCCCATAAGCTTCCGTGCATCGCTCTTGTTAATTTTAGCCAATGATATGGCTTCAGATTGGCCTTTTTGGGTTGAGGCTGATTTTTGGAACGCGGACTCGTTAGGCCCCGTCCCTTCAGACTAAACGGAACTCCAGAAGGTGGTCCAGGAATTGAAGGAATATTACCATTACTATCGCTGGAGTTGGATGTGGGGGAACCACCAGATTTTGATACACCGTTAGGAAGAGGAGGAGGTGGAACCGGTGGCACAGGTGCAGCATTCTGGGATAAGGATTCCTTTGGTGCCAAAGCTGGAGGAGGGGGCGGTGGTGGTGCAGAAGGTGTTACATTCGAAGTTGAGGCAGGGCCTGGACGTAGAGGAGGTGGCGGAGGTGGAGGGGGGCCATACGTGACTGCTGAAGAAGCAGTACCAGGGGGTGGAGGTGGAGGGGGAGGGGAAGCTGCAATGGAGGGGGCCTTGACTGTGGATAATGGTGGTCTTCCTGAAAAAGGAGGTGGAGGAGGGGGAGATGGGTTTGAAACTGAGTTCTTGACAGAGGATGACATTCCCTGGAAGGAAGGGGGAGGTGGAGGGGGAGTGGGGGGTGAGACTGAGTCCTTGAGAGAGGATGATGGTCCTGGAAAGGATGAAGGAGGAGGAGGAGCAAGGGGAGCTGAACTTGAGTTCTTGAGAGAGGATGATAAAGATTCCTCCAAGAAAGAATGGAGCAGAGGAAGAGGAGGGGGAGATGAAAATAGAATTTTGACAGAGAGAGATGGAGATGACCCTGAAAAAGATGGGGGTGGAGGAGGGGGAGGGGGAGGGGGAGCTGAAATTAAGTTCTTGACCGGGGAAGATGGAGATGCCCCTGAAAAATGAGGAGGTGCAGGGGGAGGAGGAATTGAAATTGAGCCCTTGCTATCAGAGGATGAAGATGTCACTAACTGATTACGAGGTGGAGGTGGGGGGTGGAGAGGAAAAGATGCTGACTGACCTCTACCCTGTAATGTAGTTTTAGTGTGTTCGGTAAGCAAAGACCCTGGGGAATTTGAAGTTTGTTGTGGAAGTTCTGGTGGCAGAGGAGAAGGTGGAGTAGCAACAGAAATCTTTTCTACAGTTGCATGCCCAGAAAATTGCAATGAGGAAGGTGGTGGTGCGGGAAAAGACAACCTACCAGGCTGCAGAGGTTTAGGTAGAGACCGTAGAGTTAAATCAGGAGCTGATGGGGCATGCGATACGGGAGATACAGTTTCAGGCTGTCGGATTTCTTCTTCCTTATGATCCTGCAACAGAGCTGTAATGCCGAGGGCTGGGGGTGCACTTTGATATCTTGATATTGGCAAAGGCGATCCTTGCAAGGAATTACAATATGAAACTGGTGCAGATAGGGAACCTCGACGTGCACGCTGAGATATGATTTTAGAATGGGTAGGGCGTAGGAGAGCAGCTTGTAGGTCTGGGGGTTCAATCTTTTTTCTGATTATACCGCTGTCTAGAGACAGTTGAATGTTGGAGATAGATAGTTTCCCAAGAGCCATATATGGAGGACTCTGGATACTATTTTCTGATGCCTTTGGTTCTGTTTTACGGCATTCGGGAAGTGATTCTACCAGCAAGTTCGCTGTCTCTGTAGCATGAGCAAAAGCAGTATAATGTTTCCCCTGAGCCACAGATACGGTACTCTTGATATCAGTTGCTGATGAGTTCACTTCTAATCTAATAATATTTTCTGTTGCCTTTGGTTCTGATTTAACTCTTCCAGGAAGTGATTCTACCAATAAGTTGCCTGCCTCTGTGGTATGAGCAGAAGCACCATCATGCTTCCCCTGAGCCACAGATGTGAGACTCCGGACATCATTTTCTATTGATTTAACTTCTGAACTAAGTGTTTCAGGAATTGATTCCAGCAAAAAGCTCCCTGTCTCCGTAGTATAACCAGAAGCACTATCATGTTTCCCCTGAGGCACGAATGTGAGACTCTTGATATCATTTTCTGATGACTTCACTTCTGATTTAAGTATTTCAGGAGTTGATTGCAGCAACAAGCTGCCTGTTTCTATGTTATGCAAAGAAGTACTATCCAGTTTACGAAGAGCACCTGACGAGGCAATCTTCTGGAGTACATGTGTTACATCTGACTTTGGATCTAGCCAATCCACGTTGCTAAACATCTCCTGAACCTTTGCAAAAGCTTCCACAGGAAGGCCATCTTTCTCCTCCATACCAGGCAAATCAATATCTATAAGAGAAGAAGCAGCATCCATCTCCGAGAAAAGAACCTTCATCCAGATAAAATTATTAACAGTTGTGATAATGATTTAATTTGCTCCTGAACTATGAAGTTGAAATTTCACTAAACATAAGGATAAAGGAGAACGCAAAGGGTAGATGAGTACCTCTGCTCTCAAATCCTTAGGAAATTGATCCTTAACATTCCATAAGATGTCTATGTCCTCACGATTAAGCATCAAAATATTGGACCTTATAAAGGCCGTATTGAACATGATCCGAAACATCATCTCTTCGCGTTCCAGATCACTATCCAGACTAATACACTCTAGAACCACATCACCTTGGATATGGCAATGTAAATCAATTTTAACTAGTTCACAATCTGCCTGCACCAAGAAGTTAAGAATTAAAATGAAGTTCAAGGCAAAGCATCAACATATAGATAAATGAAACCATGACATGCAAATATCCTACTTAAGCTAATAGGACACGAGAACAGACTTCCAGCAACTTCCAATAGTACAATTAAGAAATTAAGAGTACAATTGTGGGAAGAGTAAACGATCCAAGTACACGAGAACAAATTACCAACAAAAAACTCTTTCTTGTTCAGGAAGAGAAAACTACAATCTACAATTACCAAAGGAAAAAACATATAAATGAGAGTAAAATGACTTAACCACCTGCTTGTAATGTCGTACTAGTTTGCTCCTTTTTGGTGTTGAGAACAAAACTTTAGGAGTTCGATCAGCAGCCATAAAAGGGTCCTGTCCATATATTCTAAATATTGGACGGCA
>JAOEHR010000056.1:2779140-2794699 GCA_025448175.1 Aronia arbutifolia
AGGAAACCTGGAAGAATATATGTACTTAGCTGAAAACTGGAGGCCTAAAAGAAGTCGGTAAATTTTATTTATTCGAGAAATAATATAATCTAATCTAATCTAAATGGGAGTGAAATCTGAACTTGGGTGCAAATGGGCCGAGAAACATACTACTTTAATCAACTTGGCTACGCACAAGTTTGCGCAGAGGCAGAGCCATGAAGAGACCATAATGGTCCTGGGCCCATCTTGACATTTTTTTTTCACGCAAAAAGGTTTAGTATTTATAATTTTCAAGGTTTTTCATAGGACTGGGGCCCCAATCTGACTTTTTTACTTTAATTTCTTTAATGATTTGATTTGAGGTTGGTGGCTCTTATGGAGTTTGGGCAATCCGTTGCTTGTACTTTGAGGAGGACTTGGTTTTGGGATCAGTGGAGGGAGAGAGAGGAAGAAAGTCAGAGAGGCTTGGGGTTTAGATTTAATGAAGAGGATGATGAGGACGACACCATATCAGACCTAATAGACGTTGGTCAATTTTCACCACACGACATAGTAATTTATGGAAGATCAGGAGAGCGTTTTAGATTGAGACATTTGGGTCCCTCCTAAGCTAAAATTCTGGCTCCGCTACTGAGTCTGCAATTGAGATAGGTGGATTAGAAGAGCAAAAAGTTAGTGAAATAGTTGTGAGATATCCTTATTCCAAAAAAAAGAAGTCCATCTTACAAAGAAAGGTATAACCAAAGTCTAAAGAAGAAGGAGCATAAAGTGATTCCAAAGGTGGATTATGTTTGCAGAAAGGCATCAGAAAAACAGTAGAAACTAGAGGTAGAGGATTAGATTGTCATTGGAGCTCATATGAAAGTAGCTACCAAAATTAGTGCAAATAAAATCGGTACAAACTCCTAATTGAAATATAACTGGGGTACACTAAACAGATAATACCATTGCAATATGGGTGTGCATGAAAAAAAAATAAATGTGAACTGTATGTAAGTCACAATTTAGTGTCATTTTACCGTCTGTTTAGTGTCACGTTAGTTTTTCTTCTTAATTAAAAATTTGTAACCGATTTTATTGGTGCGTATTTTCCTTGAGTAATTAATCCTCGTTCTACATACTTAATAAGAGAAGTATCTAAATCAAACCTTTTGAGGTGCCCTACACACGCTTGTATAAAGGGCAGATAAGTAGAACAAAGTTTTCTCAAGGCCACACCATAACTTGGTCAGTTGTCAAAGGTTATGCCTCTGTCAGATGAGTAACTCCAAAGACCTAGCATCCATGGCAGGGAAATGGATTCCCCAGTCCTTCAAGGCGGCGGTTTTCGGGCTGATCATGTTTGCCGGGTTGACATATGAAGATCAAACGGTGGATCCTGAGACTGGTTTACTATGCATCAGTGAATGCGGTACATGTCCAGTCCTATGTTCACCACCTCCTTCTCCTGAACTCGAGCCTTCAGGTCCACTGCCATCACCACCACAATCACCGCCACCAGTGCACCACTCTCCACCTCAATATTACTACATTTCTCCGCCGCCCTCACCACCGAAACAATCACCATCACCATCTCCCTCACCGCCAAAACAATCCCCGTCACCCCCATCATATTCTTCGAAAGGCGCTCCTCCTCCTCCTCGGTTTGTCTACTTCTACGACATGCCTCCTGCCGGTCCAGTGCCAACAGCAACAACAGGAACAGGAGTGGTGAACAACAATCCACTTCCTAACTACTTTTACACCTCCATGGCTTCTTCTCCTTCTTCTGTTCATGTCTTGTTTTTGTTCATCTTGTTAGCTCATCATCTTGTGTTTTCTTTTTGGTGAGAAGTATAGAATTAGACTGTTATTCTGTCGTAAATTTCAGTTTATGAATTTGTATTGCCATAGAGGCATTGACCAAATCTTGGGTGATGTACATAGACTCATACTTGTATTTAATTTTATTTGTTAATTAATCTTTTTTATGTAAATTTTGAAGGTGATTTAATTTCTGATCTGGTTTCACTTCGAGTGATAGAAATGAGGATCTGAACTTAGTGTAGATCGTCCTAAACAGACAATAATCATGTATAAATCAATTTGAAAATCTTTTAAGAAACTAAATAAGTTTTCTCTTGATTTATACAGTCGCTTTATTATCAATTTACTTATGTTATAACATGTGAATTAATAACATTCAGAACTGTGTAACTCACTAACTATTTATTACAATTACAAATTTCTCAAGCAGAAATAAGATAAAATGAAACTCAGTCATAGTCTGTATCACTTTAACATGAAAATGAAAAAAAAGGCATTTTATTTTACTTTGATCTGTTTTCAATTTTTAATAAAAC
The DNA here is from genome assembly GCA_025448175.1 of Aronia arbutifolia. NCBI lineage: Eukaryota > Viridiplantae > Streptophyta > Magnoliopsida > Rosales > Rosaceae > Aronia > Aronia arbutifolia. The sequence goes on from JAOEHR010000056.1 coordinate 2,781,465, forward strand.
TGGAAAATCAAAAGAAAAAATTACCTCTTAAAGTGGGCCCATAGAGGCCCAATAAGCCCAGCAAAGAGTTCGATCCAGATCCCAATCGCGGCAAATCAAACGACACGGCAACTACCCCATCGAAACTGAGCAACGAACTCCATAGCAGCAGCAGCAGATCTGAAAATCTGCATTTCCCTCCGATACGTCCAAACCCCTAACCGGAGGGTCCGAGATCCGAAACCTCCATCCAATTCGGAGCTCCAGCATCCGATGATGGAGTCCGAAAATGCTGCCGACGACTCCTCCGCGGTGGCCAGCCTCCTCCCGTTGGCCTCCGCCTCCCAGCAACCCTACGTCTCCGAGCTCCTCTCCTTCACCCTCGATCGCCTCCACAAGGTCCTCCCTCCCTCTCTCTCCCCTTGTTCGTTTGGTTAATTGGACTTCAAATTGATTTATTTTTCTCGGGTCGAGTTTTTAGGAACCGGAGCTTCTCCGGGTCGATGCGGAGCGAATACAACGGCAAATGCAGGAGGTGGCGGTGGCCAATTACCGAGCTTTCATTGCTGCTTCCGACGCGTTGGTCGCAATTCGAAACGAAGTGTCTTCCATTGACAAACATCTCGAGTCTGTGGTAGTAATTAATTAACTCTAATTTATGGTTAATTAATTTGAATCTATGATGCATTTTTGTAATGCTGACTTGAAATTTTGGGTTTTGGTAGCTGGAGGAGACGCCCAAGTTGATGAATGGATGCACTGAGTTTGTTGAATCTGCGGAGCGGATTTTGGAAAAGAGGAAATTGAACCAGACGTTGCTAGCCAATCACAGTACATTGCTCGACTTACTTGAAATCCCTCAGCTTATGGAGACGTATGTGTTTGAAAAATTGTTTTGAATTGTAGCACTACTCTAGGTAGTGTAGATCCATGCTACTTCACCCATAAGTTCGATTTGGATTTAGTTTTCGAACCCCAAAACCCGAAACACAGCATTCTTAAGTTACCCAAGAACCCGAACAATGCATTCTATGGATAGAAAAATGCCATTTTTCTGAATGGGATTGTTTGATGGTAGCTGAGCATGATTATTCGGAATGTTGTGTTTCTTACGGAAGCTGATTGTGCCATAGGATAATTCTTGTATGCTTAATTCTTTCCCGTTCTTATGCAGATGTGTGAGGAATGGAAATTACGATGAAGCTCTTGACTTAGAAGCATTTGTTAGCAAGCTTTCAACCATGCACCCCAAGTGAGTGTTGCTGCCCCCTTATTCCCCTCATTAACCAAAAATAATTTTCAACTTTGTGAAAGATTGTGTACTGAGGCTGTCTTTGTTGTTTTGCCTATTTCCTTTTCTGCCTCTGTAAGATTGCCCGTTATTCAAGCTTTGACTGCAGAAGTCAGGCAGACTACTCAATCTCTTCTTTCTCAACTTCTTCAGAAACTTCGTTCAAATATTCAGGTATTGTGTAATTCCTTGAACATCAGCTAGTGCACTTTTGATTTTTGGTTCACATTGATTACAAAATTTTAATTTTTTTTCTTTTCTGGATGTGTGTTTGTGCATTGCAGTTACCTGAATGTCTCCGTATTATTGGATACTTACGTAGAATAGGAGTTTTTAGTGAGTACGAAATGCGTTTACAGGTAAGGGATTAGTGTTTTTTGTGCATTCTTTACATTTATGTATTTTGCAATGTAGAACGCTTCAAATGACATGTGTGGACATTCAGGCTTTCTTGTATCTGACCTTATTTTTTCTGTGTTTTAGTTTTTGAGATGTCGGGAGGCATGGCTTACTGGAATTCTGGAGGATCTGGACCAGAGAAATGCTTATGAGTACCTGAAGGGGATGATAAATTGTCATAGAATGCATCTTTTTGATGTTGTTAACCAATATAGAGCAATATTTGCTGATGATACATCAGGCAGTGAAGAAAATTATGACGGTGGTCTTCTTTTCAGTTGGGCTATGCATATAATTACTTCACACCTTAAGACTCTTAAAATTCTGCTTCCAAAGATAACTGAAGGCGGATCTTTATCAAATATCTTGGATCAATGCATGGTGAGCGTCCTCTGTTATATTTATTATCATTTTGCACATGCTCGCATCAAGTATAAACGGAGATACATGCTTGAATATAGTTGTTTCTTTAATGTCCATGATTTGCAAGGTATATCACCATTCATTGAACTTTTCATTTACTCGTCACTTTTTTACACATGATAAAGCACCAAAGCTTCACTTCAGAGTATTATTGCTGGAGTGTGTATCATCAGGACTATATGAGACATGGAAATGGCATCAAATAAACATGTTTATGCTGCAGAGGAGTCTGCAATTTAAATGATATAAATTCGCCATATGCTTTTTACTTTTTACACCCAGGAATAAAATCTCGTAAATTGGTCATGCTAGTCCTATTATCATTGAAATTTAAGAGTAATAGAAGCTCCGTATGTTTATCTGATATTGTTCCTTTTTTTGTTGACAGTATTGTGCTATGGGACTTGGTTGGGTTGGGCTAGATTTCCGGGGCTTGCTGCCATCACTGTTTGAAGAGTACAGATCTTATTCCCCCATTTTTCTTAACTACCAATACCATATACCTTAAATTGTTTTCCTCATTGTGAATGTTGACCTTGGTTACTTTTCCAGGGCAGTTCTCAACTTGTTCTCAAAAAACATGAGCACAGCAGTTGAGAATTTTGAGGTGAATGGATAATTGATGACTTGAATTCAGTGTTTCTATAATTAAAAGTGCAAATAATTGCTGTAGGCTGAGAGATTTAAGTTGACATTGTGCTTAAATTCAGGTGGTCTTGGATTCACATCGTTGGGTCCCACTACCAGCAGTTGGCTTTTCGTCGAACAGTCATGGTGATGAAAATCAGGATGATGTAACCCCGCCATCTTATCTTATGGAACATCCACCTCTTGCTGTTTTTGTTAATGGTAAGTGTTATATAAGCTTCTCAACTAAAATCTTCTGTGCTTAGTTGTTTACTGAGGAATTGCCCTTTTCCCCACAGAATTCTCATCTTGTGTGCTTTGTTCCTTTTTAGTTGCCTACTTTAGTAAACCAAATAATGATCGCTGGTCCAGTATCATTGATGTGGAATGTGGATACTGGATAAGTTTCTTTCTATCGTATGTGACTTTTGGAAGAAAGAAAGTAGGTTTCTAATGGCTACTTGTATGAACTGCAAAACTGAATTGTAATGTGGGAAATATATATCATGGTTGCTCTTAAAAATACCGTGTTAGTAGGTCCACCTATAGCATAATACTCCAGAGGAATGGCCCAATTTCTGCTTTTTTGAGGCATTTATGCATATATCTCTTTCTTGTTTAGGTGTGTCTGCAGCGATGAACGACCTCCGCCCCTGTGCCCCAATAAGTTTAAAGCATGTGCTTGCTCAAGAGTTGATCAAGGGATTGCAGGCTGTTTCTGATTCTTTACTGCGGTACAATACAAATCGGATGCTGAAAGAACACGAGTCTGGACTTTTCCTCTCACTTTGTCGAGCATTTATTGAGGTATAATATAAACAAACTCGGGCCACATATTGTCTGATGTTTTCTTCATCTACAGACATTGACATCCTCTATACCTTACAAACGCATTCTCAGGTTACTTACCCGCACTGTGCCACATGCTTTGGCCGCTGTTACCCTGGTGGAGCTGCTTTAATCATGGATGCAAAGAGTTTGTATGACGGGATTGGCCGTCTGTTGACAGTCGCCACTCCATCAAGAGGACTCACGAAACGTGTTGGTGATGGAGACGGAGATGGAAATGAGAATGAAAATGAAAAGAATGTAACTGAGAACGGTGACGTGCCTGCGGTAGAAAATGGGGTCTCGCCGGTTGTTGAAGAAACCGATAATACCAACTCTGATGAAAGGGAACAGAAAAGCCCCACCTTGCAAACAGAGGAAGAGACGCGCACGCACTGATCACGGACGTGTGAAGCAAATAGAACACTCCTTGTAGCTCCCATGTTTTGTAATTTTGAATATTGGCTCTAATATTTTGCTTGTAATTATTTGGCTCAAAGATGTTATATCGGAATTTCAAATGTTATATGATAGAGAAGAGAAACAATTTGATTGTAGAAAAACATCAGCAAATTAATAACACTTTCATACTGATTTTGTGTACCATCCTCCGTAACGCTAAATTTTCGCTTTCATTTTTCTTTCTATGAGATCAAAATATATCATTGTTAGTCCAGTTGCCTGCTTCCTTATATTCAAAGTTCGAATTTTTTTTTTCGGCCCGGCATAGTTTTAGAATAAAAACTATACTATTACTTTAATTGTTTTAAATGTTAATTAACGTGTTTTTTTTCAGGATTGTGCTATTCACACAGCGTTGTATGGTTTACAAAATTGTTGGCCTGCCGCGTATTGCCGTTACAAATTACACTACACTTGTCCCGCAGCTGTCAAATCTCTGTCACTTCCAGTCGTCTCCTGCACCTCCAATTTCAACAGGTACACATTTGCTTCGTTTCCAAACAAAAAATCCGATTCAAAGTTAACTGAAATTTTGAAGAAAATAGTTCATAAATCGATGATTTGAAGCTGATAATTCAGTAGCAGGATCACTCTGTTACAAAATTGAGCTTAATTTCATAAATCGATTGTAATTTGTTTGTTTCGTATTTTCGTTTTCGAATTCGGCTTCTATGTATCATCTTTTGATCGGGAAGAAGCTTTGGAGGTTATGGCGTCCACTGTCAAAGAAGCTTCGGAGCAAGAGCAAGCAGCCCCAAGATTGCAGATTTACTCCACCTCTGATACTCTATCAACTTTCTGGAGAGGTACTCTCTCCCTCCCTCTCTCTACACACACACACACGCACGCACGCACACACACACACACACTATATATATATATATATATATGTATCTTACATTTGATCATTAACCCCTTTTTTGCAGAAAAGTATGTAAAAGATGCCAGGAAGTACTGGGATGTGTTTTACAAGCGGCATCAAGACAAGGTATGTTTGTTGCTTACTTATTCGGTTAGTAAATTTCAGCGTAGCTATTTACTTCTGCGGCTTCCGGGCTCGAAAAATGGTGACTTTAGGCACTGCTGCATTGTTCTGTATGCTTAATGTCAGTTGCTTGGATCCGAGTTTTGATTTTGGCCGGTGCTATATAAATCTAACTGCGAATTCTTGAATCAGTTCTTTAAAGATCGGCACTACCTGGACAAGGAGTGGGGCAAATATTTCTTGGTGAGTGAAGAATTATGTTGGAGATATATATGGCGGTTTTAGTTTTGTCATTTCATATTCATCCAACAATTCAGTAGGATTTTAACTTTTGTTTTTTTTTATCTTTTTGACTATCAGGGCGCTGGGCGGAAAGTTATTTTAGAGGTAAATTAGTGTCTGCTCAAATTGTATAATTTACTTCTCTTTTGTGGAATAATTACTCGAATCCAAATGGAAAATGCCCGTTTTTTTCGATCTTGTCTTGATGAACCAGAATCTTGTTTCCAGTTTTACTTTTCCCGTAAATTTTGTACACTCTTGTGGCAAAGTATTTATCTTGGTTTGTTTAAAGTTGGTGATCTATTCTATGTTACTCTATAGAGGATCTCTGACCGTTTTCCTGTCAGGATGTTATGTATTGGATTATTGATTGCTGTTCTCACTATACAGGTTGGATGTGGAGCTGGAAACTATTTTCCCACTGGTTGCGATGTATGCAGATGTTTTTGTCCATGCATGCGATTTTTCAACAACGGCTGTAAACTTGGTTAAGGTGTGGTTTTCTTCTACATCTACTTGCTAATTCCATAGTATAGGATATTTGATTGAATATGTTTGAGGATGTTGCTCCTGTTTGACCAATAAAATACAAGTAGACAAAAAATAGTAAGTTCAGTTTAGGTTGGTAGTTGGTACTGAATAGCCGTGACAAGTGATGCATGACGAGTTTTATGTTGTTATTGCAGACACAAAAAAACTTAGTAGATACCCGTGTTAGCGCATTTTTGTTTGTGATCTTACCATTTTTTTTTGTTAGTAGATACAAAAGATTTCTTCTTCGTCCGTGGATATTATGACCATGGTATATGAATTGAACATATTGAGCAACTTTCCCAGTGGTTCAATTTGACGAGTGATCTTTTTTACTTAGTAAGGTTGCTGACTTGTTAAGTAGATATTTGTGTTATCTGCAGTGTCTCCAGAGAAGATGTCTATGTTATGAAGAATAATAGGAACGTTCTCAAGGTAACTTATAATTCTTATAAACTTTTATTTCAAGCAGCTCTTATTATAGAGTTAGTGTATGCCTCTTCATATCTGAAGAAATTTGTGGATTCCTCTTTCCCCAGCCAAATGGTTGTGTGCTGTTTCGTGACTATGCTACTGGTGACCTTGCTCAGGTTCATTTATGTGTGTATTTTGAAGTTCATCCTTATTATCGATTGATTTGTTCCTCTTTTGAAAGATGGTTACAAGATATTGAAGTTTACTTCTTTGTTAATGTAATGGTAATTGACAGGAAAGATTGAATTGCAAGGACCAAAAGATAATTGAAAACTTTTATGTCAGGGGTGATGGCACTGAAAGTTTTTCTAGCACGCGCTCGTGCATTGAGCTACTTTTTACTTTTTTTCTTGGTTCACAAGCTTGGTTGTGATCCCTTATTATTTTCCAGCAACTTTTCTAATGAGTTTGACGAGCTTATTTGAAGAAAATGGTTTCGATGTTGAAGAACTTGATTTGTGCTGCAAACAAGTTGAGAATCGGTCAACGGAGTTGGTTATGAATCGGTAAACGATCCTATTTTCACTAGGGTTGTAGGTTGTGTTCTGTATGTGGATGAGGGTTGTCACTTTGATTAAATCCTGCTCTTCCTTTGGGGTTTTTTTCTACTAGTTCATCTTCCCCGATCAAAATGTAGTTCTTGTTTTTTATTCCAGGCGTTGGGTTCAAGCCGTGTTCCGCCTTTCAGATGATACAAACTCCTCTACCAAAACAGAAGCAGCAACCGAAGTAGATCATCTTGGTCAAGAGAAAATCGTGCTAGAGGTCAATGAGAAGATCTTGAAGAAACCTGTGAATGATTTGGAGGTTGACATTTCTGACGGTGTAGTGATGGAAATGTTTGGTGTCTTACCTTCCAATGACAACGAGGTAAAGTTTCCGTCTTTTTTACTTCCAGAAATATGCTTAAATTTTCATAATTGTTTGCAGAACTAGAGCTTTTATTAGGTTGTGACTCAACTCATTTTTTGAAGACATTCTTACTTGCAGGTAATTGAGCTAGAGCTAGGTAATTTGACATTCAAGATAGAAGTGTTATCCAAAGTGTATCAACACACTTGCAAATCAACTGGTTTAATGTTGTGGGAATCAGCTCGGTTCATGGCTTCTGTTTAACCAGAAATCCTACTCCGGGGGTATTTGCTCTATGGTTGCCACTAGATCTGCTGACCTTGTGTTTGCGACTGATGGTGACTCAAAAGCGCTTGACCTACTGAAGCGAAATGTCAACTCAAATCTTAGACCGACATTTCTGGACAAACTGATTACAAAAAGATTAGAGTGGGGAATAGAGATCATATAGAAGCCATCAGGGAAGCTAATTCTCAAGGTTTTGATATCATCCTCGGCACAGATGTCACTTATGTAGCTGAAGCTATCTTGCCCTTATTTAAAACTGCAAAAGAGTTGATTTCATCTGATAGAAGCACTGCTGAGGACTCCGAACCGCCCTAATCTTTGTCATATTTTCCTTCCTGTAGACGAGCCTTCCATACATTCAGCTGCATAATTCGGGTTTAAGCTAGTCGGTAAGTGGCCTATAGAAATTCCTACTTCATCACAAAGCGTCATCAAATCTTGGTTCATGGTTCGGAGCATGTCGAAAGGGGAGCATTACCATATCCTGTACTTCCACATGGAGCGGAATTTTTCGACTCAATAGTTATATTTTTTCTTCTGTTACGACGAATTATATCAAGAAATACAGTCCAGGTTCAACATTCCGGACATTTTTTTGTTGTTGTCACATTGCAGCATTTGCCTTCACGTATGTTTTTTCTCCCCTTAAATTCTATTTGGCAACATTATCAATTGTAATTGTAAAGCATTATTTATCCTTTGAACGAAGATCTGTAATTTTCTTGTAATTTGTTTGAGTTGCCGTCGAAAGCATTGGATGAAAGGGGAGCTTTCTCCTTCAATTGAGTATTTTTTTTCTTTTTTGTTGGGTATATAAAACTTTGTTTTGCAACCGACAAAAAAAAGTTTGTTAATAAAACAAAATAATTAGAGCGAGGTAAATATGGTTAATTCGTTTTTGTGGTTTGACAGTGCAGATTCATGCAATCTGCATTTCTCTTTATCCTATTACGTGTCGGGTTTAAACCTTCCCTTTTTTTCTTTAGTTCGGTTCATGAAGTAGTAAGTTAATCTTCTTTAGTTTATCACCGTGAATACAAATTAATATTATGAAAGGTTAGTGGTTAAGAGCAAGGTTGTGAACAAGTGGTTTATTAATTAAGAGTATTTACTGGTGTACTGAGATCTTGTATTCGATTTATTAGGTTCAAAATTAGAGAATGACGAGTTTAATACCAATATCGTTGTATAAAAATAAAAACAAGTTAACTTTTTATAATAAAATCCACATGAAATTGAACTAATATATAACAGAAATAATAGATATCAAATAATGAAGAAAAAGACATTGTTTCCCATTTGTTGCATAAAAAAACTCTTAAATAAAAGTATCGAATTTGTCTCTTGTTTATGCTTATATTGCAGTAAACATAAAACATCAAGGAATCAAACACAGGATCCTCACTTGAACAAGAATGCATGCAACCTTGATTTAGGTGGTTGAAAACAAATAAAGACGAATATCACTAGATGGTAAAATAGATTCTACAAATCAATCATTATATTATTTAAACTACATATTAATAAAGCTCTCTTTGTTAACCACAAGAGGGTGAAAAAACTATTTAGTCTTCTATCATAATAAAAAAGTTAAGAGCAATAACGTAATTTCACAAAATGAAATTTTTCTACAGATGATTTTAACATATCTAATTAAAAAAAAAAAAAAGTAAATCACTCTCCCTCTCTTCCCACTCATACGTTCTCTCTCACTCTCTTCCTCACTCCTTCAATTTTAAAAACTAAAATAAAAAATTTCACACACTTCGTGTGTGGGCATATATATTAATACTTAAGAACAAAACCACTTAACTGCTTATTGGCACACCTTAAAATAAATCCAAAATGACATAAAATATCGAATAAATCCAAAATGACATAAAATGTCGACAAGTTATGTTGGTATGGATGTCCATTGCAAAATAGTCCATGGATCTATTCCATATATTTTATCAATTGGAAAGGGACTCATCGTTTTCATTTTAGACTTAAAAATGCCTAGTGTAACTAAATTTTAGTTTTACTTTATTCTCCATGTTTAAAAGTTACTATCTTATTCCTTAAAACTCAAAATTTGCTTTGACCATGAAACTCAATTTTTAAATCCCATTTTATCTCATGTAACTCAAAAGTCTTCATTTTATTTTATAAACTCAAAATCCCGCTTCACACCTTAACTATGATAATTTATGGGTTTAATTTAGATGTACCAAGCTAATCAATTTCTTTTTTATATTTTTTTCATCACTGCAACTCAAGCCCAACAACCCAAAAAAATTATTGTTAAATATCATTGTGAAAATTTATAATCAAATACATGGTAGCATTACAACATAAATCTTGAAAACTGCTAGGTTTACAAGTATCCAGGGCCTGTTAGCAAAAACAGCTATGGCTTCAAGCAACAAAATCTGCCCTACATGCTGAAGGGTTCTTCATGATCACCAACACCAAGGTAGAAGTTACGCCAAAGAAAGACTACTGGCACATATACAGTACGGAAATTCTTCTCCCAAAGAGGCTATTAACTTCACCAGAATATTCCAGATTTAGCTGCAAATTAGGCCAACAAGCACTACCATTGCAATATTTACTATATCATGAAAAAACCTAACCTCATAGATCTGAGGGTTTATATGGTATGTTGATTACGCCTCTCGACTGGCAAAATTAGTTGGAGCCATGTAAAGTGAAGCCTGATACGATGAATACAGTTCATAATTCATTAACAGAATTCAGATCAGACTAGACTTTTGTGTCCACAGAGAGAAATTTTCAACTTTCAGCCTATGGTATATATTGCCCCAATTTAGGGCGAGAGAGCAAAATTCACCAGTCTACCAAATATAGATAAATATTTTAACGAAAAGCTCTTTGTACTGTTCACTTTAACAAAAAACCATATTTTTACACTAAAAAGTCAATCCTAATACTATTCACTTTACTCTTTATTTTGTCGTTATCATTAAAACTCAAAATTTTCAAGTCTTTTTCATTAGTTTTCCTCAAATTTAATGCCTTAGATAGCAAAAAACTAAAAATAAAAATAAAAACCCTGAGAAACCCTAATCACTAATCCGTACATAGTTTGAGACCGACATGTCGAAATCAAATAAATCTCTGTGACCACGACAACAAAATGCAATGATCCAGTCTAGATTCCCCATCGATTAGGACTGATCATTGGTAATTTCCTGGGTGTAAATTTATATGCAGAAAATTCATAAAAAAATTGTAAACAGGCAAATATACAAACAAACATGATTCAGAGAGAGAGAGAGGTGGGTGACAGATAGAGAGTAAGCACATAAAGCTTCAAGCATGAACCCAGCATGCAAGAAAATACCATGTGTGCTCACTCTCTTCTGTCACCGTCCTTTACCCTTTAATTATTTGAACCTCCTTCATCGATATTGCACCAGAGAGAGAGAGAGGGGCATCCCAAAACCCTAGCTGTTAACCCCCAAATGCTTTATGAGATTGGAACATTTATTTGCTTTTTGCGGGAGATGATTTCGAACCCTAGATCTAGCTACTCCTATCTATCGCTCTATTCGACCTCACCGGGAAGGGAACACCTATCTATCACTCTACTCACCCTAGCTCGGTCCCTCACCGGTGAGGGAACCCTAATAGCTTAACTTTGATTTGCTTTGATATGAGAAACTGCAAGGCCTGTTGGGGCTTTATATAGAAGGAAGAGGAGATAAAAGAGAGGATTGCATCACGTATGGAATAAATGTGGGTTTATCTTCTATTGGTCATCGTCGATTATTTAATGCCATTTTAATTCTTAATCACAGATCGAAGAGAATGGAAAAAAAAAAGGGTCGTCTAGAACTTTATCTCTTCCTATCCCATATGTTCAAACCCCACCCACATACATTTATTCAGTTACTATCACCTATGCATCTTGAAATTTTAAATCTTCCAATCCTTTGCTCTTCTCCTTTATTATGATCTGTGATCATCCCTTCCTTTCCTTTCAAGGGAATATTTTTACTTATATCCTCAATTAATGGTGATGCTTATTTTGGATGAGTTTAAATTTCGAGCTATACTTACGGGATAGATTACAAAACTCAGAATTTAAACTTATTCAATGATAATAAATAAGGTGATGAGTATTGTGGATGCAAATTTCTTCCTTCTTGTTCTTGGACAAAATTGCACCTACAAAACAAATAACACCTTAGGTCAAGCTCAAGAGCCTCACGTGCCCACGATGAATGGGGGGGCTTTGGCCGAAGAACCTCTGATGCCAAAGTTAGAATTTTGAGGGAAAAATGTTTGGAGAACTTAGAGAATTTTGCAAGACAGTTGGAATTGAGTTTTGGAGAAAATGAGGTGGTATTTATAGGGGTATGGTCGGTCCCTTTGGGAGGATGGGGACCGGCCACTTGGATGGTTTTTTGGGTGTAATTCATAATTTGTTAGCTAATTTAATTGAGCAATAAATCAATTAATTAGCTAATTAATATAATTTGAAATGAATGATTTGGGGTTACCTTGTGGAGAAGATTTGATGAGGATGGATAAAATAGGTTTTGAATGATTACCTATTTTGAGCACTTTTGACCTTAATTGAGTCATGATTATTCACTGCTCGCGTGTAGGAACTGGTATTCCTTAAGGGTAGTTTTGTCCTTTTCACCCTAGAATCCACGTGTTGCCTCCATAATTTTCTTGATTATTTTTTACTCCACAAGTATTATCACCACTTGAACGTTGTGAGCAAAAATGCACCCTCCTTTCAAGGATGAGCCCTATCCTATCTTTTCATGCTATGGCTTGTCCTCCATATTATTATATAATATATTGTATGGACACGGTTGGAATTTTTTGTCGTTTAATCGCATTATACCATTATTATACTGTATTTTACCGATTTTGTGTCATTTTTTTTGCCAAATGATAATGGTACAATAATTGTTCCGAACGGAAGGTATTTAGTATGGTATTGGGTATCCGAAACCAATACCGACCATAGGTTGTACCATAACGAATATCTGTAGTATGAATTTAATTATATATATATATATATATATATAGGAATTGTTATTGGCATTCCAAAAATCTCATTCTACACTCCAAACTTTCTATATTTGGAAAGAAAAATACACTTATGAGGAGTGTATAATTAGATTTTTGGAGTGCCAATAACACTTCTCATATATATTTGTTAAATTATATAATACTAATTACTAACTTTTATCGTTAATATATTTCACTTAGTTTGCAACTTGAAGTCTTTATTAACTTGTATTTGATTTGGACCCTAACTTTTATACTGACTAACTAAATCTAAATATGTGTGAAATAATGATGAATTACGAATCTTGGTTGTAAGTTATAGGTATTTTGGATTATTTTAAAAATTAAAGATGATAATAAGTTTCACCTTAATACCTTGGCTACTTGCTTAGCAACAAAAATTGAAGCAAAAAACATTTTAAGCTAAAATTTAGATTTGGTTCCCAAAAAATAGCCAAATATTAAATTGCTACAATACTGTTATTATTACATGCCAACCGAATTTTATAACATACCGAAATTTGATATACCAAAAATTTTATGTGATAATGGTACTAAATTTTGTCACACAAAAAATTTAAAGGGAACTTTAACGAAAATCTCATGGTACTATTCACTTTAACGAAAAACCACATTTTTACACTAAAAAGTCAATCCTGATACTATTTACTTTACCCTTTATTTTGTCCTTATCGTTAAACTCAAAATTTTCAAGCCATTTTCATTAGTTTTCCTAAATTTAAAATGATAATTGGTAAGGAAATTTTGGTACAGTAATAT
>JAOEHR010000056.1:2883480-2895316 GCA_025448175.1 Aronia arbutifolia
GGGTTGCTAAGGTGCGGGATTCAAACACAAAACTTCGAATGCGGGTATAAAAGTTAGCAACTACATAAGCTATAAACCCCTTGCAACCAGATTCACAGTTGGTGCCGGGCAATAAAAGCCCACACATTATGGATGGTGTTCTTAAAACTAAAATATAAAGAGAGAACTCGCCAAAACCCCAGGGTTTTAGCCTCTTCTGTAACTCTTTGGTTCAACAAATACATGTGTGAATATAAAGTCATCAACTTTACCAATAAATAAGGAGTCATATTTCATAAAAATTATAGTTACAAAATTGAGCTTAAAGAACAAGACACTAATATTACATCTGCATAGTGTTTGTGATATGTAGATACACAAGCAGCAACTCTCAACAGCTAACTGACTTAACTAACTAACTTAACTGCTAACTGCTATCTACACTATCTACGTCGATCTGAAGCTACATCAAAAGTACCGAAACCCTTCACAGGTCTCCGACGGCTCCTCCTCCGCCTGCAATGCACGAAAGAAGAAACAGGAAATCAAGACCAGTGGATAGAAAGACACACACATTTAGAAAGTACAAGTAGCATTCATTGAACACAATCATCAAAGGATACAAAGAAACAGCAGCATTTTTGAGTGGGCCCCTTGGAAACATTCACCACTCCCTTCTGCAAGTCACAAATCATTGCATTATTCATCACTCGGAACAAATTAACAAGCATACATAGCGATTAGTTAATGAAAAGCAGAGTTCTTGAATCAATATACCAATATATAGATATAGGAATGGAGTTGCAGGGGACCAACTCAGCACACATTGCACTTCATCATCATCAGACACTTTTGTTATCGTCATCACGGCTTGGACCGGATTAGATAACCCATTTGATCAACAAGGTCTTGCAAGTCCTCACCCCAATCTGCAGGCTCTGCAACCAGATCCTCCACCTCAACGTCGACTTCTGATTCCTCGCCCAGCGCAGCAGCTTCCTCCTCCGGGTTGCCACCAATGAGGTCATCACTCCACAGCTCCTCCCATATGGTCTCATCAACAGAATCCAAGTTGCCTCCACCAGTACTTGCGGTTACTAAGCTCGGTTTAGGGTGTTTGAAACCACTGCTCGATTCGTTGTCCAATGCAGCAGTTGAGAAAAAGTTACCAATATCTGGTTCCAAAGTTGCCAACTCTCCCTGATCCTGGCTTGCAGAGTAGTCCACAACATCGATTCCAGGCGCTTCTTGCAGATTCTCCAGACTGGGACTAGCAGCCAGTCTCCGCTTTCTACCAATACCGTGCAGTGCTCTATTCTTGGCATTCTTCTCCGCAAGGTTTTGGAGAAAAGATGGATTATTGAGTGCTTTAGCAAGGAAAGTCATCATCTGCTGCTGTTTTTTCTCCGTGGTCAGCAACCGGCCCTCCATTGCCATGACTTGCTCCCTTGAATTTTGTTGTTGCTGCCTCAACTTCACAACCTCCGTCATCAAAATGTTTCGGTCTCTTTTCAGTCTTTCAAGCTCGGTTTCCACTCCATACTGCCCCAATTCAACACAAGCTCCTCCTCCGGCTTCTTGTTGCATATTCTGCGAGACATGTCTCCTCCTCTTAATGGTCTTCAGCAAATGCCTCTGCCCTCCTAGAAAACCCTCGTTTGCGAATTCCCATCGGTCCGGATCAACCTTTCTGAAACCCTGCATGCATTCAGTTGATGAGCAAGTCTAGAAATTTCCTGAACAAGGATGTAATCCGCAATCCCAACTAAGGATTTAATAAAATGAAACCATGATTCATGACCAACAGAAGAAAGGGAATTGCGTAACAAAGTTAAACATCAGTAATCGGATATATGATTCTGATTAATTCCTAATTTCCTACACTTAACCCAAAAGAATTACAGTTCTAAGCAAGCAAAAACAAAAGAAAATTTCCAAAAACAGAAAGAACCCGTCTGCAATTTCAGTATAACATGAAGAATGATCCAAGAAAAATCATGCTTTTTTTCTGTACTTACATATGTATTGAGCTGACGAATGAAACTGGAGAAGTTACTGTGCTTGAAGTATCGAGGAAGAAGAGTGGCGGAGAACTTGTGATAGTCCCACACAACGAAGCTGTTGCGAGCTTTGCTCCAGGAAACAATGGCGTCCGTGGAAGGATCCTCCACCATTTCAAACGTCTTCGTGAGAAACGGCGGCGGACCCACCTCGTGCAGCCCCTCTATTGGCTGCGGCGAGAAGCTTGAGGACGACGAAGACGATGAGCCGACGGTGCATGTCACAACCTCCTCCTCTTTCAACAACACTCCATCCATGGTTATTGGTTTCCCCAAATTAGTTATTAGCAGGAATCTCAGCACCAAAAGACATGATTTTTACATGTGGAAGAGGATTTTGAGAATTGGGTTTTTGGATTTGATGCGATTCCAGGGGTTTGCGTTGCTAAATTTGAACTTTGTAGTGAAATTTGAGAGCTTTTCGGGATATTTTGGAGAGTGTTCCTTCTTTGCGATGTGGACGAGAGAGACCATGTTACTTTTAAGGCGGTGGAAAGGAAAGTTCTAGAGAGCGGTGGGGCTTGTTATCTTGTTTCTCAAGTTTGTGAGAAGTTTCTCACAAATGCCCAAAACCTCAAAAGCTCTAGAACCTTCTCTATGTTTTGGGTTGTGTCGAGGGACCTGGCCCAATAGCTGTGCCGTATATCATGGGAATAGGATATTTTTCGGATTTCTTCCATCCAGATTTTTCGGATCTTTCAATTTTGTCTGTTTAATCGAAATTTGAACAGTCACGAACTAATTCCATGTTCACCTTCTCTTGTTCACCTTCTCCTGTTAACATTCTTTTGTTTATCTTCTTCCATGTTCGCCTTCTCATGTTCATCTTCTACACTCTTCTCCATCTCTCTCCATGTCCAGAATTAAAGAACCCAGATGGAAGGGATCTAAAGATGATCCCTATTTTGTATAATGTTGATGTGTTCATTTGTGCTCAAACTAACTATTTCAAAGCTTATTGGATTAGGCTAATTGACAAGGGCAGTGTTTCTTGTTTACAATACGGTTGGTGTATAAAATTAAGTAGTTTTTGTGTTCAACCTATAACTTAATCAATCAATAACTATAAACTCAACATGCATAACTTTTAAACACCAAAACACTGTCATTCAGACACAATCACAACACCACCATTCCCTAAACCAAATTTAAGAAATCTTGTTACAAATAAAGTTAAAGTCCTACCCGAAACTAACTGACAATATAAGAGTTGTCCATCTCCAAATAAGCCGTGGCAATATTTCTTAATTTTTTTTATGTTAAACTTCCTCATGTATGCAAAAATATAAGCCCAATGTGTAGATAGTGTTAACTGGTTGATGTGGAGAACATGTGGTGATTGAACTTGACACATGCGCAAATTTTATGTGATACCAAGTACAAAATTGAAGTTACACACCAAAATCCAAAAGTAAACGAAAGTAGTTCAACTTCTTATATACAACTTCTTAATTATCTAATGTGAAAACTTCAACTAAGAAGAACTCTGAGCGAGGACAATAAGGAGACTTCATGTGTTCTCTCCAGATGGACCAAAACAGTAAAGTTGGATGAGATTTTAAAATATATTCTATATCACCCAAAATAGCAACATATGTGATTAGCCCAACATATAGATAGTGGATCACCATATTCTCTGCACCATGTCCCTTGAAAATTGGGCTTCTATGAGTCTTGAGCTTTGGGTCTGTATCTGAATTCTCAGGTCTTTAATAAAGCGTTGTAAAGAGGTGTTGATATTTTGCTGCTATATTGTGGTATATGTTATCAACATTGCTCACTTGGGTCATGCGTGGTCCATGCATACGCATGATCCACGTGAGCAAAAGAGGAAACCTCCATATGTTAATATTGCCAAGAAAAATACTTAGTTCCTTATATTCAGTAACAATGTTTTAGGAGGTAAACATATTGTAGTTTAACACATGTTGTGATACTATTTTTCTATAGATTTATTGACTTTTTGTATATGTGACAAACTGTGATTAACAATATGTATAATACCGGCAGATTCCCCATGGGTCAACGGCGAGGCGGCTGGAAAAGACGCTTGGGAGAGCCTCCAATGACCCCTTGGCCCATGGACGGAGCTATCTAGATGATTAAGTTATTTATGTAGCACCGTTAGACTCTATAAGTTTATACAACGTCGACGACGTGAAGAATAAGGTAATGATTGTGCTTGAAGAAAATTAGGGTTCTACCATAAAATCACTTGGGCAATATGAGGAGTAATTCAACGCTTTATAAGCCCTTGCAAGTTTTTTTCTTTCACCGATGTGAGACTCTGTTACCTTCACATCCTCACATGCCCCTCACGTGTGGTGAATTTTCAAGTCATACACGTGAACAACACAAATTGTGTGACGTGAAGCACGTGTAGCGGTTGGACTTCACTTTGGCTAACCAACTATGATATCATAAAGAAAATTTGGGTTTCACCATAAAATCAATTGGATACGGAGAGCAGTCGACTTCTTGTTAGCTCTTGTAATATTTTATATTTTACCGATATGAGACTCTTTTAACTTCACATTCTAACAGTTCTTGTACTACAATCCCGTTTCGTATCTTCCAAAACAAAATTAAGATATATTTTCCTTTTGTCGAAGATTCAAATATATATTTAGGCTTCCAAACAAATATATATTTAGGCTGCCACTGTGTCAACTCACATTAAATTATATATAAATAGTAACTAGTAAAATAAGAAACGAAACATGACAAAGAGAAATATGGATTGGCGATTGGGGTGGAAATTAATGAATGACAGATGGTTGAAGACTTAAGACTTACGAGAGGAAGAATCCAAAAGAAATAATCCAAACAATGACCAAAAACAATACACATCACGTGCGCATATATGAAACTTGCAATTCCAAGTTCCAACCTCTGCTTCTTTAATAAACTAATGTAATTAACTAATTAATTAATCGATTTATTAGTGGTAAGCGTGATTCGAATTATAAGCAATTTGGCTTTGGATGGTAAACAAAGGTGGAAGAGTAAAGTAAAATACTGAGGCTGACAAGAGCGGACGTCTCTCTCTCTCTCTCTCTCTCTCTCTCTCTCTCTCTCTACACACACACACACACACACATATATGTATATATTTGCATCAAGAATGAATGATGAATTATATACCACTAATAGTGATTGTTAGCATCATTAACAATATGAAGCAAACCAACCATTACGTATTTAATTGGTTAAGAAGACGAGCTTTTCTCCTCCTTTCGAAGGAGCCCACCGATGGTGTGTCAACTTGTGCACACTAAACACTTCCATCTCAGAGAGAGAGAGAGAGAGAGAGAGAGGGTGTGTGTCGTCATGGCTTTTCTAATACCACACCACGAAGGTAATGAAGGTGGTCCACTATTAGTAATATTCTACACGATTTCTGGGTCTCCAACAATGCTTTTCTTTGTTTTTCCACCTTTTCCTCCTATGACTACTTTGGATTCTTAAATAATGCAAGTGACTTTCAGAACATATTAACATTTGACAATTCTATACATGCATGTGTGCAAATGAATCTCACAACGTATCAACAGTTGATAACCGCATGCATGGGTGTCCAAAATTATGATTAGAAAAGTTTTTTTAAAAGTTTTTTCTGTTATTTAAAATATTTCTCAAACGAATTTCAAATTTTTTATCAAACGAGCTTTAGTTTTCACATTCTGCTCACTAATCTTATATTGTTTATGAATTTATGATTTATTGTATATAACATACGATAGGTACAATAATTCACTGTGAAAAAAAAGTTGATAAGTTAATATATATGTATATACACACACACATGAATTCGAAGTTCATGTTTTATGCACAACTAGTGTTTTTTTTTTTTTTTTTTTGGTTCTATAGAAATAAGTAAATTATGCATGCAATGAATTGACTAATTATTAAAGAGAAAAACTGAGAGGCAAGGAAGCTTTCCTTTGCCTTAGGTCAGCCTCTGCTATGCCTACCAGTTTTTGCCGGTTCTGTTACCATCAACTAGTACCACAAACTTTACTTTTTCTTGGACATACTGGAGACCAACCGAAGCATCATGGATTTAAGATTTGGTCCATTGTTGACAATTAAATTTTCAGATCGATCCCTCTGATCTGATGAGCTTGTCTGAAATGCTGATGGCGAGGATGACGACTTCAACTTGTATATAATGGAGATGGGAGGATGATGATGGATCGATGGAACATGGCTTTTCAGATTTGACCTTCTTCTCAGCATGGCCACCACGAGTGCTAGCACTCTTTCTTCCAATATCCAAAAAAGCAATAAACCCTAATTCTTTTTTTTTCCTTTTGGTCCACGTACGCTGCAATTCCCATTGCACTGTAAAATCCAATATTAATATTGCTTTCTTTGTGAAATCTTCTGTAGTTTCAAACAAGCAAGCAATGAACCGTGAATGTTTAATTAGTAAACAAGACGAGTATAATTTGATTAGAAGATGGGAGATTCTATCATGAAATTGTTGTTACAACTGCTTTCTCTATCTCACTTATCACATTCCTAGCCACACAGTGAATTTAACGTTGTTAATTGCGTTTTCATTATCTCGCTTGTGCCATGACTAAAAAAAGATATATCCGTCACTATACAGTACATCCGAAACTTTACCCTAAATGAGAGATTTTTCAGAACACGGGATGGCACATCACGTGTTACTGTACAAATGATGGGATATGCGTGTAAAAAAATTTCTAACTTAAAAAGTACAATTTTCAACTACTTATATAAAAACACGTGTACCAACCGTGTTCCGGTCACAATGAAAAATTTATCACCCTAAAGAAGATATATATATATATATATATATAAATAATTATATATAGGCCAATGGGAGCATGCATGCCTTATTAATTTGATACCCAATATATACAATATACATAGCTTCATTTTCATATTAAATAAAGTTAGGTTTAGACACTTTTCCACTCACCACTACAAAATATTGTAATCATATATAAGATCTTCTATGTCACGATCAAAAGAAATATTTTCCTATATAAGTGATATTTTTCAACTTGACATAATATTGTAGACGTTTTATTAGGCTAATTAGGTTGCATGTGTTTTGACTTTGAAAAGGGCAAACTAACTACTCATGAAATCGGAACGTATGGGTACAGTGTTGTTATCCACACATTTATTTTTATCTTTTATACGTTTTTGTTATTCTATCATCTTCAATTTATTCGATTTGAGGGTCATAAATTGAGAAGGGTATGTGGAAAATAATAAGGGTTGTGTTAATAGCACCACCCTATATGTGTTGGGGGAAGTTAAACTTTTTTTTGGGTAAGCAATGGATGTCTCATATTTCAATGTAAATGGAGTAGTACACTGATTAATGGAAGAAATTATTGTTTCGGAAACACGAGTGGCACATTACGTGTCATTGTAGAAGTTGAGGAAAGTTTTTTTTTTAAGTTGTTAATTTTTAACATAAGTATCTCACAACTTACAAAAAGACACGTAGTATATCAAATCTTGTTCCAAAAACAATGAAAAATATATCGATTAATGGGGGAAAACTAAATAAGTTTCAACAGCTTATTGCCAATGCATGCCATCTCACAAGTCTCATCAAGAAAATTACACTTGTATTTTCATCAAAAGTTAGAGTTTTCACTCGTTGGCTGTTCATTTTGCCAGCAACGAAAAGTTTGATTTGGATCTTTACGTTATCTATCCCAGTGTCGATTCTTTAAGCTCCCAAGTTGACACATGCTCCATCTTAATTATTAATTGGATTTTAAGTGAGAGTGTATAAACTACCGAAAGTTAGTTCATCAAATGTAAGAATTTTGGTCTAAGGTTCAATCTCCATTGATATATTTTTATTTAATAATTAACAATTTAATTCAATAACGTTATCATTTCAATATTAACAATCTAAAAGTACATATTTTTATTAACTTTTATCTCTCCAATTACGGGTAAATATCCATAATTCAGTACAACAATTTTATTCTCACTTTTCCTCCTCCTAGTGTAAAAATTTGGTAGCTGCATTCGTCTACGTATTTATATTTTTTTATTTGTTTTTATGTACTCGACTACATATTATACCATGTCATAATAGAATAACAACGTGAAAATCGTATCCCTAAATATTTATGTCTAGTCGATGAACCCCGTGCTGCCATGCATGCATCATTAAGAATCATTCCATAAAGATTTTGTGAACCACACCCGAACATATATTAAATATTTCTCTTCAAGCCTCTTAATCACATGGCCAAATATTTCTTAACCTGTAATCTTAATTATCTTTTACCAAAATATATCTTTTAGGGTGCATTTGTTGTACCGAACTATCTCGGACTAGACTAACTTCTAGAACTAAGCTAGACTGTCTTTGCTTGGACTAAGTTAGATAAGAGTAATGAAGTGTTTGATGTACTACCGGACTAAATCACGGACTAAAATATTTTTAGAGTTCAAATACTTTTTTTGTCATTCTTTAATTCATTTTACTATTATTAATACACCTTTTTATCTTTAAAAAAATAAACAAAATACAACTATTTTTATTTGACTCTCTCTCCCCTGTCTCTCTATTTCCTCCGTTCATTTGCTTTGGTTCTTCACGCCCAGATTTGCTCCCACTAAAACTCAAACCAGAAAAAATAAAACTCATATTTTCTCTTCTTTTCATTTGCTTTCTCTTGAATTCAAACCCATAATTATGTTCTTTTAATTTACTTTTCTCTTCAAATCAAACCCAGAAAAAATCCCCATTTTTTTTTTCAATTTGCAGAGGCTTTGTCGGATCATTGGATCTGCAAATTCATTTCAATCAACCTCTGAAAATCGACGTCAATCGATCTTGTAGAAGAAAGAGACAAACTTGGAGGCGCATTTCCTGGAGGAGCTCTTGGTGGCCTCGAGTAGGACGCGACAGTTGGTGCGGGATTTGGAAGAAGAAGCAAGCTGAGGAAGACAAAGACAAAGTGATCTGAGGAAGATGAAGACCAAGTAGAAAAAGCGAAGCAATGGTCATAGTAATCCCATCCTTTTTGGGCTGTCTCGCTAAGACCTGTTAGTGAAGAGTTTAGTCGACACGAGTTCGACGTAGTCCCATTAAACATAATCCTGGCACGCACCAAACATGGGATTAATATTATTAGTAAGCCAGTCCAATACAGTGAAACTTAGTGAGTGAAAACAAACACGCCCTTAAGGTATATATAGGAAAACTCCATTAGAATGGTCAATGATTGGTTTCCATCCTTTGTAATTTTGGTTTCAATGTGACATTATTTATATAATTAATTACATGGAGCCCCTTGTTTTATTCAGAGAAAATTTCATCGCGAATAACGCGAGAAGAGTTGAATTCTCCTTGGTTTTATTCAAAGAAAATCTTACAACAGATGAAAAGAGAGAAGCTGAATTCCTTGTTATAACTTGACTTTTAAGGTGATTTGCTAATCAGTTAAGTCTTCAATAATTCAGAATATTGGGTGGGCTAGTTTTTTTATCCATTTAATTGACAAATAAGCAAAAATATTATTTACTCAATTCTTCGAATCGTTCATTTTCTGTATCTGACTTATTGAAGGGATGACGATCCTCTTTGTAGGGACATAGAAATCTTCACATCATGTTCGTTCATCGTACATCGTGCGTTCAGTTAGTTTTCGTTAGATACTATTTGTGTTTAATTTTAAATAATAAAATTCAAAATGATTTATGGTCGTACAATGAACAATAAAAGGTTAAAATGTGACAATTCCTAAGATCCCTACAATTTGAATTTGGATGAGATCCAAATCCTTATTGAAGAAAATCATTGTTACTCACTTAGTTGAGAAGGGAATCTGTTAAGATTTATCTTTAGATTATTTATTTTTCAATAAAGTGGTTGCATGTAGTTAGGAGACTTGTTTACCTAGTCTACAGGAGAATCCCTAAGTTGTAGGAGTCATGGTTAGGTTTATTTTTCATGCTGGAAGTCGTGGAATGTAGTTCCACAAAATCTACAAAGTGGACGTTATGTTGCTTGCAGCAGTAGACTTGTTTTTCTTATTTAAGTTGTAATTTTCTTATTCAAGTTAATCAATGAAATTCAGAGCTTCTTAGCTATCTCTTTAGCAACAAGCTTAAGTTTACAGTTTCAAAAGTTTAACCAACATTTGGTATCAAAGCCCCACTGGGCCTGTGTCGAGAATCCCTCATAGAAGCATCAACTTTTCATCCTTGCAATAGCAAACATCCATGGCGTCTAACAAGCCAGTAGAGAATTTCGTTCAACCAGCCATTCCCCGCTTCGACGGTCACTACTATCATTGGAGCATGTTGATGGAGAATTTCCTAAGGTCCAAAGAGTACTGGGATCTTGTGGAAACGAGATATACTATACCTGAAGAAAGTACGATTACGACTGCGCAGCAACGTAAGCTTGAAGAACTGAAGTTGAAGAATTTGAAGGTAAAGAATTACCTATTCCAATCAATTGATCGTGCTATTTTGGAGACCATTCTCCAGAAGGATACTTCCAAGCACATTTGGGACTCTATGAAGAGAAAGTACCAAGGGTCAGCAAGAGTGAAGTGTGCACAGCTTTAGGCCCTAAGACGAGACTTTGAGACTCTCCAAATGAAGAATGGAGAGTCTGTCACCGAGTATTTTGCAAGGACCTTGGGGATTGCAAACAAAATGCAAATCTATGGTGACATGCTTGATAATGGCTCCATTGTAGAGAAGATCCTGAGATCTATGGCTCCAAAGTTCAACTACATCGTTTGCTCTATTGAATAGTCAAATGACACTGCGGAGATGTCAATTGATGAGCTTCAAAGCTCCTTGTTGGTCCATGAGCAGCAGTTGTATCGTGGGACCACAGAACGTGTCAACTTAGAAGAACAAGCTCTGAAAGCTTCTACCTTTTCTAAATCCTCAAGCTCAAGAGGAAGAGGCCAAGGTAGAGGAAGAGGTCGAGGTGGTCAAGGCAACCGAGATAGAGACAGACAACACCAAAGTTCCAAGAGACATGATGATCACTCTCAGAATAGAGGCAAAGGACAAGTTGACAAGTCCAACATCGAGTGCTATAGGTGTGGAAACCTCGGGCATTATCGTAATGAATGCTAGATGAAGTTGCCAAAAGACAAAGAGAAGGGAGAGAAGTCAAACTTTGCTGAAAATAAGGATGATGAGACACTCTTGATGGCTTTCCACGTCAATGAGGAGATTGACTCAGAAGTATGGTATGTAGACACAAGTTACAACAATCATATGAGTGGCTGTAAGTCATCTTTCTCATTTATGGATGAAAACTTTCAAACTACCGTGAGCTTTGGGGATTAGTCAAGTGTTAATGTTATGGGAAATGGTGATATTCAAATTAGGACTAGGAATGATTTTGTTGAAACAATTTCGAATGTGTTTTATGTGCCTAGTTTGAAAACAAATTTGTTGAGTTTTAGATAGCTGCAAGAAAAAGGTTATATAATAACTCTTCAAAAAAATGCATGTAAGATATATGATCCAGTAAGGGGTGTCATTACTGTTGTTCAAATGAGCCAAAACAGATTGTTTCCGCTGAAGATCAAAATTGTCCAAACTTGTTTGATGGCTAAGGAAGACGACTCATCGTGGCTGTGGCACCTTCGATATAGCCATTTGAATTTCAATGGCTTGAGGACACTGCATCAGAAGCAAAGCAAATGGTGATTGGCCTTCCTATGATCACACCTGCATCTGAAGTCTGCGAAGAATGTGTTGTTAGCAAACAACATCGTGATCAATTTCCCAAAGGAAAGGCATGAATAGCA
>JAOEHR010000056.1:3076048-3086415 GCA_025448175.1 Aronia arbutifolia
TTTTTCATCTGCCAGGCTTGTGTCTGAGAGAGGGATGTCGGCCATGGATGATGATTTAGATAGTAGATTTGAGGTACCAAATGAGCCTGCATTGCGAAAACAGGAAATCAAAACAAAGAAAACCAAATTGCTGGCCCTTTTACAGACGGTGTGTAGTTGTACTGTGCTATTAATTAGTCTAAATTATCGTATTTGGTTGTCAATTAAATTTTCTATATCCAAAAGGTGTAGAAACCCCGAATTTTCCTTTTCTGAAACTTTTCTTTTCAAATGTGTTGGACTTAGAAATGGTATTTGGGCACTTTAACAGATTGATATTATTCTTTCTGATGCAGCTTGATGACTGCTACAACCAATGTGTCGATGAGATTCATACAGTTGTATCAGCATTTCATGCTGCAACCGAGACAGATCCTCATATACATGCTCGTTTTGTGCTTCAAACTATCTATGTGCTGTATAAAAGTCTGAGGGAGCGGGTTGGCACGCATTTCCTTCTGATAAGTGAAAATTCAAGCCCTGCATCCCCCAATGAGAGCGAAAGGTCTTTTGAATTCCATAAGCAGTTGGCTCTTCAGCATCTAAAGAAGAAAGAACATCAAATATGGAGACCTCAGAGAGGTTTGCCTGAAAGATCCGTCTCAGTGTTACGTGCATGGATGTTTCAGAACTTCCTTCATCCGTGAGCTTTTTCATGAACATGTCTTAGAATTTGGCTTATTATAATACCCGTCTTCAAGAATGAGCTCAAACAATTTCTTATCTATAACATGTCTTATCTATTTAATCAATTTTCAGGTACCCTAAAGATTCGGAGAAGCATGTTCTTGCAGTAAAAAGTGGATTGACAAGAAACCAGGTATGTGATCACTCATTTTATTAGGAATTTGAATCCATTGCTTCAAAGAACTCATTTATTCTACGTATTTGGCTATACTAGGTATCCAATTGGTTTATAAATGCCCGTGTCCGGCTATGGAAACCGATGATTGAGGAAATGTACTCGGAGATGAACCGAAGAAAGACCCGTCAAAACGAAAACCTCGAGAGAACCCACAGAAGCCACCACATTAAGATTAACAACCACAAATTTGGTGTGAATTGAAGGTTTTTAAATGGTACATATCAAATGGAAGGAATGGGCACATCTGGATCATTATGTAGGGAAACAACGCAAATATTCCACAGCATTAAGTGTATATTCCTGTATGCAAGTTAGAAGTTTTTACGGAGTAATTATCTTGTAAGCAAAAGCAGAATTGAAGTCCTGATCAATGCCTACTCTTGGTTCTAAATTATATGTTTCTGTTAACCAAAAGAACACAACTAAAAGTCAAATATTAACTTTAATTTAAAACGATTTTCGACGCTCCTTTTCTACTTTTGAACTCTTATTAATTTATGTTCATCGATTTTGCTTTGATCTAGGTCGTAAATAAATGAGAATGTGCATGAGAAAAAAAAGTGTGCAGATTCTTAATGAATTCCGTTTGAAAAATATTTTGTACTGTCCATGAACTTTCTTTGCGCTTTTAATGAGTCATGTTTGTTTATATGTCACATTA
Source organism: Aronia arbutifolia (assembly GCA_025448175.1). Classification (NCBI taxonomy): domain Eukaryota; kingdom Viridiplantae; phylum Streptophyta; class Magnoliopsida; order Rosales; family Rosaceae; genus Aronia; species Aronia arbutifolia. The sequence goes on from JAOEHR010000056.1 coordinate 3,077,614, forward strand.
TGATTTAGGTTATATTTTTTAACTTTTTAGACTGTAATTTGCATGTCCGGTTATAATTTACAGCACTCATAATATATAACATTTCATGCATTGTCAACCGTATGCAAGTGCACTGTTCTTATTGGATTCGAATCAAGACTTAGAATTCAAGCAGGACACAAACATCGTCCACTAAATATGTGCTTACTAGTTACTGCGTGCTCTTCCCCCCTTACATCCCAAAAGCTAGGTGACTTAGTGCTTGCTACGCTGTAACCACTTTGCTAAGCAACCCTATAAAAACACAGCAAGGCTAATCCTCCTTTTTGTCTCACAATTAACACACTGCTTCTATTGCCACTCTCTTTGATCATTTCGGAGCAATGGCAGCGGGGATGGTGGTTGTTTTCGACTTTGACAAGACGATCATCGACTGCGACAGCGACAACTGGGTCGTGGACGAGTTGGGTGTCAAGGACCTGTTCACTCAGCTCCTCCCTACCATGCCTTGGAACCCTCTTATGGTCTGTTTAATTAATGGTACTAACTATATGATAACGAATTTTCGAACACACAGCGGTATCTGACTACTAACTCGATGTTCAGGATCAGATGATGACGGAGCTTCATGCACGCAGAAAGACAATTCAGGACATTTCGGAGTGCTTAAAGAGGGTTTCAATCCATCCCAACATTGTCTCTGCAATTAAATCAGCCCATGCTTTTGGGTAATTTCATCTTCTTATGAACGTAAATTATGTTATGTTTTCGCACACTCGTTTTCTCTTTTTGGACATCCATGTTTGATATTTCTTTCATTTATTTAATTCAAAGGCAAAAAGTAAAAAGAACCGTGTGCAGAAATCATTTTCTTACTTTCTGTAATTTATAATTGTCACACATATTTGCAGGTGTGATCTGAGAGTTTTAAGTGATGCAAATGATTTTTTCATTGACGCAATATTGAAGCATCATGGGATAATGGATTGCTTCTCAGAAATCAAGACAAACCCTAGTTTTATTGATGAACAAGGCACGCTGAGAATCTTGCCCTTCCATGATTTCATCTCGCCTTCCCATGGCTGCACTCTTTGCCCTCCCAACATGTGCAAGGTAAATTAGGGCTCCGTGGAGTGGTTTTATAAAAAACACTTCTACTCATAAACGGTACTAAAAACATTTTTGGAGAAAATATTTTTAGATTCCAAAATCATGTTTCCTCGTAAGCGCTTTCAGTCATTTAAAAGCACTTCCCAAAAGCGCTTCTGGGATCCTAAGCCTTTTAACTTTTTGCTGCAGGGTTTAGTGATGGAAAAGATCCGAGCTTCTGTTTCAGCAGATGGGAAGAAGCATTTCATCTATGTTGGAGATGGAGCTCCCGATTTTTGCGCGGGTTTGAAGCTTGAAGAAGGAGACTTTCTGTTGCCGAGGAAGAACTATCCAATCTGGGATTTGATTTCTGCCAATCCCTTGCTTACCAAGGCAAAGATTTACGAGTGGAACGAGTGCGATGAGCTCGGCACTATTTTGCTCAACACAGTGAAGGCATTCTTCATTGGAGACAAGTCTGGCAAAGAGAGAAGTAATCATTTGGTTCCAATTGATTGCAAGTCTCAAAGCAGTTCGGTATCTGCCTCTGCCCATGATGCCTTTCAAAATGCCCTCCCAGTTCCGCTTCCTCGCCAGTAATTGTTTAACAAGACGATATTATAAGTTACTGTAATTTACAAATAAGGAAATTAGAACTTAGGTACAAACAGGCAATCACATTGTTCTGATCAACTCATTTAACCCCAAGGGTGTGGGAACAATTCCTTGCCAGTGGTTAGGATTTGGGGCACCAAGAACACCAATCCATATTTCCTACTTGTTTTTGCTCCATCTTTGTTGTGTACCGTCTATGGAATGATTTAGCTTTACCACTTTATTCTCTGAATGGCAAAATTATGTTGTTAAACTATGAATCTAAATTGTACGACGTTGAGGCAATAATCAATATGATTAATAATACAAATTCACAGTTTAACAACATAAAAATTTAATCTCACTGGCCAAACAACGACAGGAAAACACGCGGCATGTAAAAGAAATGAGAAATAATCATGCACTACCCATTTAGGTGCACTTTTGCACACCACCATAAATTATGGTGAATGCTCACCATACACCTTAAACCCTGCCTCGTGCCCTTTCACCTAATTCTGGTTAACTTCCATATTAAACGGCCTCAACTTGCCCGCGGCAGCCAACTTTCTCTCTTCTTCACCCGTCTCACCTTTATCTCTCTCTCTCCCTCCCTCTCCCTTTCCCTCTCCCCCGCCCCGCACCTAATCTCTAAAACTGATTTGCATTTGATAAATCCTTCTATTCAACCCATCTTCTTCCCCATGTATGCAGCGCAGAAGAAATGGCCATAGGAATAGGATTGGGAAGGCGCATACTAGACGAAGATACGACCTTTTTTTCCCTTGCTTTTGTCTCTAACCATGGCCATCGCAAGCCCAAGGAATCGTAGGTCATCTTCTTCATAAGATAGCGGCGGTAGTGGGACGATTAATGTGGAGTCGTGGTGGCACATCTAACCGCCAAAAATTGAAGAGGATATGTGGAAGGTAAAAATAATTGTACATAGCACCACCCGTCAGTAATAGGACACGTGGCAATCTTCTAGAATGATGGTAAGAACCCATCTAATCTAAAGTGATGATAAGCAAAGATGCTCCCAGCCATATAAATCATGCAGGCCATGACAGACTCCACCAAGTCCCTCCCTTTTATCGCAGAGTGATTAATCGAGTCATATTTTGTGCCAAGATAGATGGCTACATGGGCTGACGCATGATCCACCACTTAAAGTTGAATGTGCCACATCAATAAAACCAAAACGAAGCCGGTCTTTACCTAACTTTATGTAACTTGTCGGATTTGTGGTACAACTAAAGATGAGCATCTTTTAGGTACGTCGGGCGTTCGGTTGAATCAACGTATCATAACTACGAGAAGAACTAAAAGTAAAACCAAAAGAAGAAAATCAATCAATAAACAGAAAACCCACTTCGAGAACACGAACAAAACACAAGTTCATCATCCATTTTATATCATTATTGAGATTTACGTTTTTGTTTGTAACTAAATGTTTCTTTCGACGATATACAGAAAACTAGACCTTCCCCTTCCTCAACTAACAGTTGTGATTACAAATGAAAGAATTATATCTGCTTCCCTTGTGATATTATCCCCTGTATCTCTCTCTCTCTCTCTCTCTCTCTCTCTATATATATATATATATATATCTACAGAACCGCTAATCCCCTTCCCTTCCAAAATCTAAGTGAAATCTAAAACTCACAGAAAAGAAGCGTTTTTCGCAAACCCTTTTCCAACTCCTTTCAGGAACGAGGAATCCGAGTTTTTATCGGTTTCAACTTCAAGCCCATGCTTTCTGGTGAAAGAAGCTCAGGTGCGATGCAGGACGGACTCAAGGGGCTTCTTGGGCTGACACTGGACTGAGAAGGCCTGTACAAACCATATCCCATGAGGAAGTACTCTAGCGGTATCAACATCGCATGCGGCTGCTCTTCTGTCACCATTGACCCACATGCCTGAACCTGCAGGTCACCCACACGTCCAGTAATGAGCTTACCCTATATTCATGGAAAAGTACGACTAAAACTTGATATGACCGTAGAAATTAGCCAGGTTGCATACCTCAACCAAGGCACTATATCTTCTATCTAGTTTTGAAGTCATGTAGAGAGCTTCTGAGTGAAACGGTGAGCTGTCACCAACAAATATTAGCGAACGGCATTGTAGCTTTCTCAATCCTTCAGAAATGTCAGGTCTCCTACGAGACATTAAAAATAGAATTAATTCCATGCCACCTAATGCATCAAACTCCGATTATGAAGTGGTTATAATTGGACATCCTGTATGCATTTTGTGCAGTTAACACTACAGAATGCCACAGTGATTGCTAATATATCACTGATAATTTGTCTGCCGGGGACAACCCCTTCCTAAGTGGGTGGTTTGTTACTGGGATTTGATCATAAAATTAAAAATATAAAAGAAATCTCGGGAACAGAATTTACCCATTCATTGCCTCAAGAAATCGCCAGACATTCGAACTATGCCTTTCATCAAGTGACTGTAAGAGCATACAGACATTAGACATGAGATCAGCACTTAACCACCATCATAGTTGGTTTTATACAGACATGGAACGTAACATAATAAGAGAAGAGAAAAAAGGCTAGAACACTAACTCTTCTGCATGCCTGAACTATATCTGACTCCGGTACTTGAACACCACCACGAACTTCCTGCAGCCAGGATTTAAAACTTAAACAATCAAACCAAAATAGATGCCGGGACACAAATATATGTGAGTTCAACTAACAGTGGCAGACCTTGCTGAAGTACCGCTTAAGCAATATCTCCTTAACCACCCCGCACATGCCATAAAAGTAGAGTAAATTCGACATCACCTGAAAATGATATTAAATGTCATGTGAGAACCAGATTTTCCTTAAACCCAACAAAGTTATACATCCAGGAAGGGGAGAAAGAAAAACCTTATTACACAACCATTCTGTCCAAGTGGCTGTTTTGCATATAGGTGAAACAAGTATCAAACCCATGACACGTGGTCTGTATTTCATCTGTTGCCAAGAGTTATAGGAAAATCAGACGATTAATGACTTATTGAAAGATAAGGAACACATATAAGCACCAATCTGCACTGTGCCAAGAGATCTTACAGCAAATTGGGTGAGAATGAAAGCTCCAGCTGTAACCCCCATACACATCACTGCACCGAGTCTACGGAGAGAGAAAGAGAGATCAGGGTAACTACCTTCATTTTTCAATCATCTAAATAGAAGGATGATTATTTAATTGCGTGTGTTCAGTAAATGGGAGTAAAGACACTAAACCAGAAGCATTCTAATGAACAGGCATTTAATTCAGATCACTCCAAAGCAAGTTCTTGATTCACATGAAATAAAGCATGAAATGGAAATTTCATTTACCCAAAAAAGTCGAGAACCTCGGCAATCTGATCTACTAAATCATCAACAGAATACAACGGATCATCAAGGCTAATTGCAGAAGCTCCCAACTGAAAAAATTCTTGAAGAAAGCACAAGATAAGATACGATGTGAAAAATAGCACTCAAATACAAGAGAAAATTAGTCATAAAAATCAAGTGGAAGCCATATATATAGTCAAGTTATTGATTTACAAACCTCATGGCCAGGAGGACTGATATGATATATGCAAAAGTTGTGGAGCAGCAAGGAACAAGCTTCTGGACAAAAGAATAATCCTTGAAAGCAGGACATATCTGGTAAATCAGATAATAAGACAAATGATAAGTCTTAATGTCACGAAAAGAAACAACGACGTTGAAACGTTTGGTTGAGATAATCTATGATGCTCGAGGTTTTAAATACTTGTACTAAGTTGGTAAAAAATTAAGACAGAATTTCTCCAATTTAGTAAGAAAAAAGCAAGATCAAACTAGTTAGGAATCTGCACTCATAACAAATAAATTTCAGAGATAGAAATTGATCAAACATATTTTCTTACTACACATAATATTTCAGGGTTATGAACAATTTGATTCTACTAAAAAATTTGGTACTGAAAATGATGGGTAAGATCAATCAACTAAACTGCCAGGCAATAAATTTTAATTTCATGAGTAGCACACGTCCACGTATGCAAGACAAAGACAAACCAAATGTACAACCAATCAAAACAATAATTATCGATAGCTAAGCTATGTTCTACTTACGGTTTAAGGCTAAATCAGGATACGTGACAAGAGCTGGCTTGTCCGGATCTCCCAACACAGCGACAGACACATAACCAAGACCGGTTCTCACAATATGCTCCTGCATAGAGATGCCATAACAGGATACAATTTAGACAACATTTCAGGGAAGTAAAATTGAAGCAGAATAGTGACAAAGCATTCTTATGACTACAAATCAGCATTCAAAAGATAAACCGCGCAAGTTAAAAAGGCGCCTTTTTGGGTTATTTACTGTGAGGAGATGATAATACACTAACAACCATACCAAAGTATACTACCATCAAGAAGAAAAGTAGAGTGATCGTATGCAGTTAGTACCCTTAATAACAAAGTAGAAAATTGACCACTTTTGCTCATATGGGCACAAAGCAATCATCAAAGAAAGTTTGAATTTTTATTCTTTGACTCCAAGAATATCAGCAGCATTCCAATTACTATACCAACCAAATACAATATATTTCCCAAAGCAGAAAAATTATACTACAAACTATTTTCTAGATAATTGACTCATATACACACTTGCTCAGCTCCCACATGAGAACAAATGCATTTTGTTTTTCAAAAGAAAGAGAATTTATCAAAAACCCAACAACAAAAATAGACAATCTGAATTTGTTAGCCTGCAATTAAGAAAAAGTAATGTTGCAGCAATCGTTCATGATAAGCAAGAAAATATTAGTCAATTCCTCTCAACACCACCCATTTTTTCGTAAACAAAGAGTTGGGCTTTTCAGAATAGCAGGATCAAACGCAATACATATTGCATTATACAAATTTCAAAATTTTCTCGGCAACCAAACAGAACAACGTGTTTGTTAAAAGCAAAATACAATACAAAATTTCAGGAATGTGGGTTGTTTACCTTTCCGCCAAGAGAAACCCCCTCCATATCCACCGACACTGAATCACTTGAATCCCCCATTTTCCCTCTCTCTCTCTCTCTCTCTCTCCTCTCTTTTCTCTCTAAAAGTCCTCAAATGGCTGAGGCATTTTGTTTGGTTTCCATGGTTTATATATAAATATGAAAATACAAATCTCTCTCTTTTAAATGTTGACTCGCACGAGTCGCGAACCGAGTCACCGACGCTTAATCGCCAGAGAGGTCTCACGAGCGGTCCCGTATATATGAACGGGTTTTGATTTAACCAGAGTTAAGAGCGAGAAGCCGACAGTTTTTCAAATTTACTAAAGTACCCTTGCTTTCCTTAATTCTATTTTTTTTCTTTAAAAGATCCAAACCCTAACGATTTTTTTTTTTTTTTAAAACAGATTATATTTATATTTGGGGTTTTTTTAGTGTTGAACTAGCATATGGGCACACACAAAGTATGAGAAATTTTTTTATTTTTTGAAATAGAAGGAGAGAGTAAGGGAGTGATAAAGAACGTGGGAGTGAGAATTTTTTTTTTAATTGTTATTATTATTTTTATAATTAGAGATATGTTAGGATTACATGTGGGTGAGGCTTTGAAAAAAACAGCAAAATTTGATTGTGTGAAATTACATTTCTGCCCCATATTTCTTATTCATGTTATGTTTTAATTACAAGGTTAAACTGATAATTTCATACGATTTTGGTTGACAATGAGTGTTTTATTAATTAGTAGAGATTAGTTATGTATTTGAAGTTGTTTTTAGTTATGTATTTGAAGTTGTTTTTCTTTTTGTTAAGTCGTATTTGGAGTTGTTTTTTTTGTTTTTACAGACAAAATTAGTAAAAATTGTTAGTTGCAATTTGAAGCAAGGGCTAAATTGTAAATAAGTCATGATGTTGGTGGGTACGTACATCAAGCATTTGCTATTATTTACGTGTCGTTTTTAAACAACAAGGATATTATTTTCAAAAATATATGTGGATTTTGGGAAGATTAATTACTACGCTTAGTAATTAATCCTATTAATTGCAATTAAGTGGATATGATGAATAGTATGGGAAGATATTAAGTGGTAAATCATTTCGTATTGCTAATTCATCTTTTAAGTTCATTAAAAAAAAAAATGGCACTGAACATTTATGTTTTCATTTAACATGCATTGAATCTATTGAATTATCTTATCTAAGTTAATCATAGAAACCAAACGAGACCTCAAAGTCATTTTGCAAACTCTTGGTACAATTGCGAAAAAAGTAGTCAAAATTTAACTTTTTACCTTATTATGTGTCTGAGAATTGCAATTACCCACTGAAATATGATATATTTCATTCATGAAAATGAATATATATGAACAAGCATAATCAGTCTAACCCATAAGTTTTTCCTATATTAGTTTACATGTTGTATTGCTTGATCCACATATTTTTACTATTATTAATATGTTAAATGCAACAAGAGAAGTCACAACGACCTTATTTATTTGCCCATTGTAATAAAAGGAATTGGATCCCCTCCGAGGCTTTTCCTCGGGATCTTGCTGAGCAAACAACACCGGCCGTTGGATTTTAATTCAACGGCTACAATTATTATAACTTTAGAGAGGGTCCTCTTGTTTGTAGTCGTTGGATCAAAATTCAACGGCTGGTGTTGTTTGCTCAGTTGGATCCCGAGGAAAAACCTCATATGGGATCCAATTCTGTAATAAAATAGTGTACGAGTAAATACTTTTGATCACTTATCATTATTTACTACATTAAGTCGTATTATTTAATTTGCATATTCATACTCTCAAACGGAAAAGGATTCTCGTTGGATCTTCTTTGTGGGGATATGGGGGTTCAAGCAATCATGATTGTTCATCGTATATCGTGTAATCAGTTTTCGTTAGATACTATTTATATTCTATTTTAAAATTTGAATTTAAAATGATTTATGACCGCACGATATACGATGAACGACCGTGATTGCTTGATCTCCCATATCCCCATAAAGAGAATCCGACAAGGATACTTTTCCCTCTCAAACAAGTGGGACACAAATAGTAGGACCAAGTTGTTGTCCTTTCGAGTTAAACGCTTATGCATGTTGCTAAAATTGGAATATACACATAGATTGTAGGGGTGTGATAT
>JAOEHR010000056.1:3229105-3239260 GCA_025448175.1 Aronia arbutifolia
TAACATTAAATGAATATATTTAGAAATAAAAAATATTTTATTATTGAAATAATTAATGATGTTATTAATACCAAGGATCTTGATAAAAAAAATGAAAATGAATAAGGTTTTAATCAAAGGAGTAGCAAAAAGAAGGATGAGAACTTAATTTCTCCTTATTAGTTTCTATCACTACGATGAAATGCCATTTGCGTATAATAATACACATTCACACAGTTTAAAAGTTTACGTATAATAGTTATTGAGGAGTATAATGATATAATACGTAGATTAGATGTCAATAGAAAAAATATATGTCCTATATAACCACATGGGCGTATTATAATAAAATGTGCTTAGTGTGTATATATGTCCCGGAGTACTAGACGGTGAGGATCTTATTGGAATTGTAGTTCCAAGAAAATCAGCAAACCTGATGATCATACAAAAAAAAAGGTGATTCCAGACTAAGAAAGACAAGAAGAAAATTCTTGCTTCCATTCTGGCACACTCATTTTCCTCCAATTTTCTATTGAAGCACACTTCTTTTTGCCACACGCTTTTTTAATTCCACTTGGCCCCGTTCCGGGAACCATGCTTATCCCTTTTCATCACAATTTACAATTAATTAATTTACTCTCTCTCTCTCTCTCTCAAAATTTATGTGTATCGAAAACACATGTTACGTGATGTATAATTTTATGTATTATTATATGAGGATATGATTAATATATTTTACTTTTAAAGTTTACTAACAAAAAAATACATATGTTATAATGTGAAAGAACTAATAACAATATATGACAGTGTTCCGGATACACAAATTTCTCAAAAACTTCTCTCTCTATAAAGTTGTTACTATTACTATATAAATGTGGAATAGTTGTTTATCCTATAGTATATCAAGGTAGCTATCTTAGCTCAATTAGATTCCAACAAGAAAGTAAAGATGGGGAGAGCTCCTTGCTGTGATAAAGCCAACGTGAAGAGAGGTCCATGGTCACCTGAAGAAGATGCCAAGCTCAAGTCTTACATCGAGCAACATGGCACCGGCGGTAACTGGATCGCTTTGCCACAAAAGATCGGTATGTAGATCTCTACCTTCTTCTTCTTCCTCTTCCTCAAATTAGTGTCCTGGTTAATCTATATCAAATTAATTAGTTAGAAGTTACCAGCTGTATAAATTAGATGAAATTAGGTTTTTGCTAATTTAATTCTCTGATGGATGATTTAGGGCTTAAGAGGTGTGGGAAGAGCTGCCGGCTTAGATGGTTAAATTATCTCCGCCCAAATATCAAGCATGGAGGGTTTTCTGAAGAAGAAGACAACATAATTTGCAGCCTCTACATAAGTATTGGGAGCAGGTAGACACATACATGAATTTAGCGTTGAATATCGCTTTTATATAATGAAAAAAAGCATATATAATTATAACCACAATATCAATTACACATCTACATGTAAATTAGTGTAATTTAGTTCCTAGCCAGGGTAATTAATTATTTGATTATTTCATAAATATAGATTATGTATGTATGTGTACATGTAGGTGGTCTATAATTGCAGCACAACTGCCAGGAAGAACTGACAATGATATAAAGAACTACTGGAACACAAGGCTGAAGAAAAAGCTTCTTGGTAGGCAGCGGAAAGAACATCAGCTGGCTCGTAAATCGGGCTTAGCTAAACAAGACATCATCAAAAGGTCAGGCGGTGTTGGGGGAAACAGTAACTCCCATTCTGCCATTCTGGCCGCAGACGGTCAAAACTCTTACTGGCCGGAGCTTCCAGTGCTTGCAGCACCCACAGTACTACCACAACAACAACAACAGCCTTGCTTTAATGACCATGCTTCTATCAGAAAGTTGCTCATCAAGCTTGGAGGGAGGTTTAGTTCTGATATTAATCATAATCATGATACTAATCAAGCTACCCAAGATAGCTCCACCGATATTCAACCAACCTATCAAGTTCTTGATGATAATAATAACATTCCCTATGCCGCTACTGCTGTTACTACTCCTACTCATCAAATGGATGAGCACTATTCTGGAAAGAACATGCAAAGTCTATTAGTTCCTCGACATGGGATTCGTGCTCTCAACAATTCTTCTGCTCCTGTGGTCTTAAGCAACATTGATGTCATTAGCCCTCATCAGTTTACACAAACACATTACACGGTCAACACGGATAATATTGATGGAGCTGGTAATGGTATAATGCATAATATGTTTCAAGGGCAAGGCGGTAATTATGTGACTGATCAGCTAAAGGAGATGGCGGTGTACAACAACAACAACACTGACAACCAACAGAGATTTGATGGGATGGAGTTCTTGTATGGGGATGAGATGATGATTATGAATAATAGAATTATTAGTAGTTATGGAGAAAGTATTGGGTGGGGTGAGATGCTGGGATGTCCTCCTGTGGCCTCCTCCTCAGACGACTATAATGCCGGCATGGACCGACTGATGCCGGCCGCACCCGTCCAAGAATGTGGTTTCGCCAACGACCAGTTGATGAGTAGTTACCCCGGGGCGCCATTATAAGATGATCATCGAGTACATTCAATTAATGTTATGTTAATATTTGGTAGCAATAGGGGGATCGGTGATGTTTTGGGCCAAATAGGGAAACCCTAATAATAAACTCATTAAATGATATGTTTGTTTCTTTCTTCTTCTATATTCTGTTAATTTTCAGACTGAATTTCTTCGTTAATGTATAATTAGCAGAGTTTGAAGCCCTACTAGCTAGTTGGCGCAAACTTGATTTGTCAAGTACTGTGAAGCTTTTTCTCTGACTGAAAGAACATGCATGTTTCGGTGTGTTGTTCCAGTTGATTTTAGATGGTGGAGATCAGCATTTCTTCAAAGAAATTTACGAATAGGGGAAAAGGGTATGTATTTGTTGCCACTTGCCAGCGTGGTTATTAATTTATATATTGGTAAAAATGCATGTTCACTGGAAACCAAGATAGGAAAGCAGTTTCTTTGAACAAGTTTTATTCCAGGATTATGAAATCAAGGTAGTAAGGCTCGAAAACTAATGTCTTCAGTTTAGGAAGAGAGAGAGTTTTGAACGCTTACCAGTTCTGAATGACACACATGCTTTGTAAGAATAATATGTCTTTCAGACTTTCATACTTTTTGTATGATTTAAACTTTTAAGACTGTCAGCTTTATTACTGTTATATAACAGTTTTAACTTTCAAGTATTATAAAAAAATTTAGTAATTAATACTCGTAAGGTATGGTGCTTCAGTTTGTAAGACTTTCTATTTTAATACATGCATGGATCATCCCCTCTCTCTCTCCCGCTCTCTGAAGTCTGAACACACAAAACATTTGAAGTCTGACCACACTAAACATTTGGTTTAGCTTTTGACCTAGTTGATGATTCACATCATCTAGATGTGTACATAATTGCATATATATTCTTGTTTGAATTTCTATTTCTGATTAAGCAATTTTTTTGTTAGATTTGAATATTGACGAAGTAGTGAACCCTATTTAGTATTTATTAGTGTGTATAAGTGCATGCAATACTCAACCTTAACTAGATATATACACAAATGTATAGCCAACAATGTTGACTGAGATCTAGAGAACAATTCATCTTCTTCAGAAAAGAAAAAAAATAACAGAAGAACAATTCATCTGCACCTTTCAATACATCCACACGTCCAAAGATAACTGATTCAAAGTTTTTGTTATACTGCTAGCTATAGGCAAAGCAATGCCATTGGTGTTTTGAGTATTATTTTTACTGAGTTTATACTAGGGTTAATGGTATGGGTGGGTAGGGTAATGAGTATGAATAAGCTAGAGATATAGGGTTCGAAACCCTCCTGCGTAACCATAAAAATTCCACATAAATGAAGAAAATAAAGGAACTTCTGAGTAAGCTTTAAAATTCCACATAATTTGGTATATGTGCATATTTACATGTAAGTTATATAAAAGAGGATGAAAATAACAAGGGCTCATATATGACTTGGTCTTTTTTGAGTACTTTAAATCAAGCTCTCGATATCGATTGTTGCGTAACAAGCTCCAATCATATACGGTATGCAATAACTATCAATTCACCTGTCAAAAGAGTTGCATGTGCTCGGAGTAATGGATGTCAAATGAACATGCTTTAATTAAATTCAATCAATATCAAGTAACAGTAATTTCTTCTAGATCAATACAGCAGGCCGATGTTAATTAGCAGAGTAAGTTGCTTAATTTTGGTCTTCGATCATTAGCTTATTGTTTAACTACCACAATTATTTATTGCTTCCAGCTTCTCTTGTTAACTAACAAGCTCTTCCTTTCTACTTTCCAAATCCACTTTTTTCTTTTGCTTTTCTTTTTTCCAACAATTAGGAATCTAGCCATTCATTAAAAATCTAGAATCAGATTAATTTGATGATCATTAATACAAACTTTAGCTAGCTAGATATCATGATGCACTGTAAAAAAAACATGTAATTTGAGCTGTCTTCTTCCTATATGAGACAAAACCCTAGGTCGCTAGGGTTTTTTTTCATAATCATAATTATTACTAGATGAAACCTTCACATTATGTGTATTCCATTAATAAGTAGTATAAATTCATCGATCGATCTCATATCCTTTCATAATTTTAGAATATTTAAGTCTCTTTTTCATTGCAATTGATAATTCTAATGTAAACCACAATATAAGCGAATGAGGGCGGATTCAAACTTGAGTGCACTAAAAATAATACAAATACCATAACCACGAAGACAATCGACCATATTCGAATATTAAGTCAAACAACATCTAGCTAGCTATGCCCAACATAATTGAAATGGCCTCCAGATTACTTTTTTTTTTTTTTTTTTTGAAGGGCCTCCAGATTACTTAATTATGTAGTTATTTGTAGCTTTGGTCAGGAAGGTCAAAGAAATACATTGTCATCTGGACTCAAATTATCTCTTAGGTCTTCGCCGACTGCTACAAGTGCAAAAGTCGATTACAGTTGTAAACTGCAATCTTTGGATTACAATATTTACTTTCTGTTGACATTGCAAATTTTGCATTAATGTTTGGTAAGCCATGGTCACGATTTGTTAGAATCGGTTGACATATTTTGAAATTGGTAGTATAGTTGCCTCTTCAAGCTAGCGATTCAAATTAGTTGGCCCCATCATCTGGACCAACTCTTGAACTCAAAGTTAAAAAAATGTTCTTATTTAAGTTGATTTCACTAGCATATTCATCTATTTGCTTAATTATCATGAGCTCATTCATGAAAACATTACGGTTTTAAAAGGTAATCAATTCATACATTTCTCGAACACGAGTATTATATCATAAAGAATAAATAAACAAGTCGTTCAACTTATATTATAACATGTGAAAAATTATATTGCATAGTTGTGTTCTAGCTAGTACCATACAATAATTTTTTATGAAAAAAGAAAAAGCAAAATATAAAATAATGAGCTATATATTAATTAATTAATTTTTTGGAATAATGTAAGCTCGTAAGTGGGATATCTGATCGGTAAAACATATCCCATAAGATATACAGTCTCTCTGGCTTTCAGTATGGTATACTAGAATTATAAGCATACATAAAGCGGACATACACAAACTCCAGCAAGCAAATTAAGGAGACATTAACAGTTCTGAGGGCTTATACAATTTTAAAACAATCCCTAATTATTCATCTAATTTCTTTCTGTAAAGTTAAAGGGAATATCCCAAACAAAGAAGAAACAGAACAGAAAAGTCCTCAAAGAAAAACCAACATCTCAAAATTTGACTTCTTGTGGTTACCACATAAATTCCCGTCAACTTGGTGACGATAATAAACACCAGAAAAATTAATTAAACATATTAACTTATGAATATGTGAATGAGGCCTAGAAGTGACAAGAGCAAAAGGACGACTTGTGTCACTCCTTTTTAATTATTTAATCAACTGAATCAACCTCCCTTAGATATTTAAATCCAAAAAATTTGATCCTTAATTCACAATAATCCGCAAGAAATATTATATTTATTAATTTTCAATATTATAAAACGATAATGACACTCACTAACATGAAAAATTCTTGCACGTTTGTCGTGTTGTTCAGCTGTTGGACCAGAAAAAAAGTGGGTTTGTATTAAAAAATGAAAAGAAATTCATCAGAGAATAATATAGCAAAAAGACAGCAGAGCTGGAGTGCTAATTCTGCATGCGATATTCAAAATTATATACCAGTTACGAGGTGAAGAATTAGAATTAAGATAGAACCGCCTAGGGTTGTGCAAATTTGATTGATTTAGGGTTTCGAAATAGGATAAGGAGAGGATATGATAGTTTTTTTAACATACAATTCACTTGTCCGATTGATTTGGCTCATTTGGTTGCGTTGCGACAGTTTGTCGTTTATTATTTTTGCTCTAGGGTTTTGGCCTTGGCTAATGCTTATGCGTTTGATGAAAGCTAAATGTTAGGTTGTATATCTTTTATCCGATGCCATATGCTAGCAAATTTAACACATGCTTATTGAATATTTAGTCTTCCATAAATACTTTAATTTTTTTTGCCAAAAAATGATAGCGAAAAAGTATACTTCATCCTCGAAAAGTAAGACTTTAGTTGTTTTTGTTTTAATTTTCGTACAATTTTATTTCACAATCATTTTCTTCTTTATATCATAGAGTAGTGCTAGTATAATCGTCTAAACACGTATGGGTTGTTGTGGATTGTTGATGTCTAGCTAGCTATTGTGGTACTCAATTGAATTAACGACTGTTAGATACTTGCATAAGTATAAATTATTGTCCTTATCATCACTCTAAGAGCTTGTTTAGAATTGTTTTTGAAAAGGTTAAAAGCAATACATGATAATCAAAGTGCTCCTAACTACCTTTAACATAAAAACTTGAAAATATAAGTGGGTCGTGGAAGCAATTTCATGAAGTAATTATGGTGTGTTTATTGCAACATACTATTTCAAACTAGACTAATTTAAGGGACTAAGCTGGACTTACTTAAAAAAAAAAACATTTGGTGTTGTACCGTACTAAAAAGTAGAATAATATAAATAACAAAAAATAATTATTTTTCTTTTTTACTTCTTTTTTTTTTCTTTCCCTTTTCTTGAAAACTCTCTCATGCTCTTTCTCTTCCCTCTCCCTCTACTCCCGTCCAACTTTCTCTTTTAGTGCAGTATCCATAACTCAAAAATTAAAACCTAAAATCCAATTAAAAAAAAACTCAGAATCCTCCATTTCAAAAAACCCCGAATCCAACACATGCAAATTGACTTGGCCATCCTTATAAATCGACTTCTCCAACACCTGCAAATCGACTTGGCCATCTCTGCAAATCTATTTCGATATCGATCTCTGCAAATTGACGTCAATCGATCTCTGCAAATCTGCAAATCGTTATATCAAGCGCACCGGGTGGCTCATGAGCCTCCTCAAGCTCTTTCTACTTCTTGAGGTATAATGACAGACCGAAAGGCTTGACTAGAAGGAATCGGCAGAGAAAATGCTATCCCCATTCGGACCAAAACATAACTTTTACTTGTTCAAATAACAATTAAGGTAAAACAGGATCAAGAACAACGAATCTCTTTATGATGTTTCGGCTTATATTCCTACTAATGTAATTCTCATTACAGATGAACAAATATTCTTATCTGCCGATTTATTCAATTCTGGAATCAGACCGGCCATTACTTAATAAAATGTGGAGGAAAGTAGGACAAATGGCCGATACTACTGGAAGGACTTAAGCCATAACATACATGAAAATGTATTGTGCAAGAATCCACAGTTCTCTTTTTGTTATTTATTTACTTTACTCCTCCTTGTCGTGTTCCAAACCAACCATTGGGTTCACAAAGATCTTGTCTTTTGGGGATATGGGTTTCGACAGAGCCCATCGGCTACAAGGACGATGCGAAGCAAACTGAGACGAGTTTGAGGAGAAGCAAAGTAGGTGTTAGAGACGAGATTAGCAATCCTCTCCATTCGCGCAGGGGATGGGCTCGCTAAGACCGCATAGCCAAGGATTTAGTCGGCACGAGTCCGACTTAATCCCTTTAAAGTAAGTCCCTGCTCGCGCCAAACACGAACTAGTAAGCTAGTCTATTCCAATTAAACTTAACGAGACCAAACAAACGCGCCCTTAGAGCTTTAATAAAAAAAGGGAAATTTTTTGAAATGTCATATGAACTTGTATACATTTTTCAATTTGTCATATAAACTAAAATTTTAAGCAATTTGTCATATCAACTTTCCAAAATCATTAATTTGTCATCTCACCCTAACTCTGTTATGTTTTCCATCTAATATAAGTCATGTGCCTCGCACATGACTTGTATTCAGGATTATTTCAATCATTTAGCATCTTTTCACAAGTTTTTTTTTACTCTTCCTTAGTACAAACACTTAAATTTTGTGTTCGAGGGTATTCACAGGGATCGGTGTGAACAAAATCTCTGAGAACAAGTATAAAGTAGTAGTATGCCCTTCTGTGGCTTTAGAAACCCTAGAGTTTTTTTTTGTCAAATACAACTTAATAAAAGGGAAGTGAAGTGTTAGAATGACCCAAATAACCCTATACACAAGTCATGTGTGAGGCACATGTTGCACATAACTTATATTGGATAGAAAACTTAACGGAGTTAGGGTAAGAGGACAAATTAATGATTTTGGAAAGTTAGTATGACAAATTGTTGAAAATTTTAATTTATATGACAAATTGAAAATTGTGTACAAGTTCATATGACATTTTAAAAATTTTCCTAAAAAAAATATAATAAAACATTCTCCTTAAATTATAAAAGCAAGCTCAAATGAGCGATTAAGTCCGTCCTGATATGAGGCCGAAGAAAAAATAATGTAAAAGTTTACTGATTGAGTGAATTAAACATACTGCCCAAAATTAAAAGAATATGAAAGGCCCAGTAAATTTTTAATGAGTCCAAACTCCTCATACATTAACCAGCCCGGCCCAAATTAATATTTTAGAAAAATAAAAATCTAGTGAACTTTACGCTGACAACAGTGGGAAATTCGAATCTCAATTTGTCAGCGGAGGCAGATTGTCTGCCTCATAAGCCCTCCTTATTCCCAATATTTGATATTTCTATTATTTTTTATCGTATTATCTTTATAAAAAAAATTAATATAAAATGTTGACGTGGTTTAATCATGATCGCACAAAATAGGAGAGTACGAGGAGGTCATCATGTTAGGAGGGCAGACAATCTGCCTCCTTTGTCACCAGCTGATAAATTAACCCTAGAAAATGAGGAGAAAACTCAGGCGATAAAACAGGACCGGCCAGACACCATCAATGGCGTTTCCGGCGTCAATTCTGTCGCCGCCGTCCGCAACCCCCAAATTTCCGGTACCATTCTTCACTCTTTCACTCTCCCAAATTCCCAATTACTTAAAACTTTGAAATTTTCAGGTTTTCGATTAATTAATTATGACTGTTTCCAATTTTCCTTCTGTTCTTCATTTCAGATTATCCTATTCAATCAGAAGCCCTGCCGAATTCGAAACAGCTTCCACCCAAGCTGTGTAAAAGCAGTTTCATCCACGGCACAGTTTGGAGAACCCAACAAAGAAACTAAGCGGAAGCTGCAAATCAAAAGCACTTTTGTGAAGGAGAAGCCGTACCTGCCCCAGTGAAGGAACTTCCATGGAAAAAAGCAGCAGATACAGCGCTGGAGCAGCTGCTTTTGCTTGGGAAAAAAGCATTTATATGGTCATTTGTTACTGTGGGCATCTCTGCTTCTCATCAGACATCATATTTTCCATCTCCAGAAACTATGAATTGGTGATACCATTTGGTCTGTTTGTTGGGTGCTTCTTGACTGATGTTTTGGAAGAGGCATTGCAGCCTCTGCTTCCCTGCTCAGAGGAGAACGCCACCAATGGGATCGAAAAGCACTTATTCGGTATAAGCTGCTTTTTTGCTGCTGTTAAGTTTCTCTGCTGGTCTCCCAATGCAGGCAAGGGTCTTTCTTCTGCACATTGCGAATGGCGGGTTCCTGCAAGTTTTGTGGTTGTGGAGAGGTTTGTTCAACAGAAACAGATGAAGATGATGTCGATAATCGCGATTCTTCATTGGTCATGGATGTGAAATCTTAATTTCGTCTATGCAATTCAAAATGTGCTTCGAGAATCAAATAACCAAACT
>JAOEHR010000056.1:5442108-5452639 GCA_025448175.1 Aronia arbutifolia
TGGGAGATGAGAAGACCGCTCGTCGGATTCTCGAGGGCAACCCCTGGTTCATAAAAGGTGCCCCCTTTACTGTGAAGCTATGGCCCCTGTACCAATCTTTGGACGAGATCAGTGCCAACAGGGCTATATTTTGGGTCCAAATCCATGGAATTCCAAGAGCATTCTGTACAACCAAAAATGCTAGGATGCTGGGGGAAAAAATAGGATCGGTGCTTGAAATTGAGGATCCTATTGCCTCGGGATTTAGGGGTTTTCTACGGATTCGTGTGGATTTTGATACTACGAGACCACTCCTCACCAGTTTCGTCATGCCGTGCCCGTCAAAGGGGAGTCGCACTCTCCGGCTCCAATATGAGGGTCTGAAGGATTTTTGTTATAACTGTGGTAGGCTCAGCCACGTTCGCAACTGTCAGTGGAAAGCTCCCATCAACAGGGATGGAGAGAATCGTTATAATCCGTGCCTGAGGGCCCTGGCCGTTTCGAGAGTACCGATGAGTTTATTCCCTGAAAGGGCTTCTCTTCCTCCGATCACCGGCGGAGGCGATAGTCTGTGGCGAGGACAGGGGGAGGGAGACAAGCACCATTACGTAAAAGTCGGGGATCGTGACACCCGTCCTGCGATCACTGATATTGAAGGGACACGCGGCAGAAGCACTGGAACCCGTAGTACTGCCCATCCTGCCAATACAGAGAAGGTGGCGACCATGACTGGCATCTTGCAGCTGCCAGGTGATTCAAATGGTGATGCGTTGCCCTCCTATACACCAAGGACGATACCTCTGCAGGATTGGGCCAACATGGACCACCCGGATAGCTTTGGTACCCACTATCATAACGGGACTCTCACTTTAGCAGTTAATGGTCTGCCCCTTGAAAAAAGTTGGTATGACCCAAGGAAAATTCCCCCATGGGCCTTCACTAATGCCCATGGCCTCCTGGATAGCCCATTTGTGGGTGATGCATCTATGATAAGGAATGGTGATGGGCCGTCTAAACTCCTGAGGATAATAGAATTGGAAAAGGGTGATTCTCTTCCTTGCCCACCTGGGCCCGATGAGTCTAGACCAGAACCATTTACGAAAGAACAATCCACTTGTAGTGACTCATCAACCACTATACTCTCAAAGAGGAGAAACAGAGATGAACCTTCACCTGGCTACAAAGACAAAAAGCAAAAAGCCTCTAAATTTGTGGGAAAGCTGTCCCACTCGTCCATCATCAATCAACGTAGCAAACGGGGGCGTGGAGGACTGAAAGGTAAAAACCATGGTATTCACAAGGTAGGTACTTTGTTGGAGGAAACAGCACTTAAAGATGTGGTGATAAGTCCAACCAAGGAAGTGGTGGAGGCAGAGCGACTGGGGTTGCTGGGTGGTAAGAAGAAAAGTATCAATGACATCTCTCAAGCGGTGGAGGCTGGCGGGCACCAGCCCCGCCGAACCCAATGAAAATTTTAGCATGGAACTGCCGAGGGCTTGGGAACCCTCGGAAAGTTCAGGATCTGCTTTGCTTCATTAAGCAGAAAGCTCCCACTATGGTTTTCCTGAGTGAAACTAAATGTGATGTGAATAAGTTGAAGAAAGTTCAATTAAGTTGGGGTTTTGCAAATAGCTTTGGGGTAAATGGTACCGGTAAATCCGGGGGACTTGGATTGCTTTGGAATGACGATATTGATCTCTGTGTGCTCTCTTCCTCTATACATTACATAGATGTAGAAATTGGTGCTATTGGCGACAGGGAACATTGGCGCTTTACGGGCTTCTATGGATCCCCCTCTACGACGGGTAGAAGAGCATCATGGTCCTTGCTACGAAGACTTGCTAATGCTAGCTCCTTGCCATGGGTATGCGCGGGAGATTTTAATGAGATTTTGTTGCAATCCGAGAAGGAAGGAGGTCCGGCTAGACCTATGGGCCAAATGATGGATTTCAGATAAGCCTTAGCTGACTGCCGGCTGTTGGATCTGGGGTACAACGGTACTCCCTACACTTGGAAAACCACTCGAGGAGGTGGGATAAAAGAACGCCTTGATAGATTTTGTGCGACGCCGAACTGGAAAAATTTGTTTTCTGCAGCTAAGGTTATGTATCTCAAGTCGTGCAAATCTGATCATATTCCCATCCTACTTGAGGTAATTCCTACCAAGAAGAGCAGGAACCATCGCTTGTTCCGATTTGAGGAGATGTGGACGCACCATGAGGAGTGTGAGGAGATCATTCGTGAGGCTTGGGCAACTGTAGTGATGGGCCTCCCTATGTTCCAGGTATGTGAGAAAATCAAAGCTACCCGTATGGCTCTCAATACCTGGCAGCATAAAACATTCAAATCCCGGCAAGTGGAAATCGAGTTGGTTCGAGATAAGATAACTACTATTGACTCTCAACCATATTCGACCCCATTTATTACTGAGCGCACTAATCTTGTGCACCAGCTCGACTCCCTCCTCTTGGCTGAGGAATCATACTGGAAGCAGAGATCGAGGGTACTGTGGATGAAAGCAGGGGACCGAAATACCCGTTTTTTCCATCAAAGAGCTAACTTTAGGAAGCAGAAGAATGGTATTGAGGGGCTGATTGATCAATTTGGAGTCTGGAAAACTAATGATCTGGAAGTAGGGAGAGTGGTTACTGATTACTACAGTACAATGTTCCAATCCCAAATCCACTCCCCAAATCAGGATAAGGAGGTTATCGACGCTCTGGAGTGTAAGGTGACGCCTCAGATGAACATGGTACTGGATCAGGATTTCACGGCTACGGAAATAAAAGATGCTCTATTCCAGATGCACCCTACGAAATCCCCAGGTCCTGATGGAATGCCGCCTATTTTCTTCCAAAAATATTGGTCTATTGTCGGGGAGGATGTGACTAAGGCGATAATCTCAAGCCTCTCATCGGGTCGAATGTTGACAAAGATCAACTATACAAATGTGGCCTTAATTCCGAAACAGAAGACCCCACGGGAAATGAGTCACCTGCGCCCAATCAGTTTATGCAATGTCCTCTATAAGATCTTATCCAAGGTCTTGGTAAATAGATTAAAGGGGCTCCTGCCGCAGATCATTTCCCAGCAACAAAGTGCGTTCGTTCCAGGACGCGCCATTGCAGATAACACCATTTTAGCTTCAGAGATTGCCAATTTTCTACATAAGCGCAGAATGGGGAAAAAAGGTTTTTTTGCACTTAAGCTTGACATGAGTAAAGCGTATGATAGAATTGAGTGGAGCTATCTGGAGCATGTGATGACTAAACTGGGCTTCAGTTCAAAGTGGATCAACTTGATTATGATGTGCGTCTCTTCGGTCTCGTACTCTTTCCTAGTGAACGGTTCCCCGCGGGGATATGTCTTACCATCCAGAGGACTAAGGCAAGGAGACCCTATATCCCCTTATCTCTTTCTCTGCTGTGCAGAGGGCCTATCTAGTCTGTTTGCAAAGAAGGAATGCTCGGGTTTGATTCAAGGCATTTCCATTTGCCCGTTAGCCCCGCCTATTAATCACCTGCTCTTCGCGGATGATTCCTTCATCTTCTCTAGGGCTAAAAGGGCTGACTGTATTGTTGTGAAAAACACATTGGCGAGCTATGAAAGAGCATCAGGACAACAAGTTAATTTAATCAAGAGCGCTGTCTGCTTTAGCAGGAATGTCAGGAGGGATGAACAGGTTCTGTTGGCAGGTCTTTTGGGTGTTGAGAGAGTCGAGAGGCATGAGAAATATCTGGGCCTCCCAACCTTCGTTGGAAGAAATCGTGGAACCTGTTTTAATCATATAAAGGAGAAACCCTGGAAAAAACTCCAGGGATGGAAGGGTAAGCTTCTCAGTGCCGCAGGGAAGGAATTGTTGATTAAGGTGGTAGCTCAAGCCATTCCATTGTATGCCATGTATTGCTTCCTCCTTCCAAAGTACTTCTGTGATGAATTAAACCGGTTAGTAGCTTCTTACTGGTGGAATGAGTCGGTTAACGAAAGAAAGATCCATTGGATGGCCTGGGAAAAATTGTGTCTCCCAAAATCAGAGGGAGGTCTTGGGTTTCGAAATCTATATGCTTTTAATCTTGCCCTGCTTGCTAAACAAGGGTGGCGAATCATCTCTGATTCTTCATCTCTAGTGGCACAAACTCTGAAGGCCAAGTACTTCCCTAACTCCTCATTTATGGATGCGGTGGTTCGGCCTAATGCGTCTTATGTATGGAGAAGCATCTGCACAGCTAGGGAGGTTATCAAACGAGGTTCTAGGTGGCAGATCGGCGATGGAAGCACCGTCAAGGTGTGGGGAGACCGTTGGATTCCTCGGGCTTCTACTTTTCAGTCGGTCTCCACTAGGCCGGCGGATACTAATATCACTTTTGTGAGTGACCTAATAACGGAGGAAGCAAGATGGAATGTGGATATGCTAAATTCGGTACTACCCAAGGAGGAGGTTGATGTTATTCGCACCATCCCATTGAGTGTCCGATCAATAGGTGATAACTTCATATGGCATTTTGACAAGAAAGGCAAATTTACAGTGAAGAGTGCCTATCATGTGGCTCGGTTGTGGGTCCTCCCTCCCTCCCTCTCGGCATCCACCTCAGCCTCCACTAGCCCTTTTTCTTCCCTATGGAACAACTTATGGCAGGTCAATGTTCCTCCCAAAGTGAAGATGATGGCATGGAGAATCATTTCGGATATCGTACCAACGGCTGACAACCTTCGAAAGAGGAGAGTTTCAATGGATCACTTATGCATTCTATGTAATTCGGCACCAGAATCAATTCACCATCTCATGATTGTATGCCCTTTTGCTGTTGGTGTTTGGCGTGCTGCACCTCTATCTTGCCGGCTACCGTACCATAATTGTGGCTCCCTCAAGGAATGGATCCTAACTGTTGTGCAGAACTCTAATCGAACAGATTTTGAATGTGTTCTGATGCTAATGTGGGCTATTTGGACAGCAAGAAACTCAAAACTATGGGGTGAGAATCCGAGCCCGGACCCTCTATCGGTTGTGAGCAGAGCCATGGACTGGTGGCAAGACTTCCTACTAGTTACCTGCCCTCCCTCCCACCCAAAAAATCTGGGGACTCCCCCTCGGTGGTCCTGCCCTCCTTCGGGGAGAATGAAGTTGAATGTGGATGGGGCTTGGGATAAGGAACATTGTATCGGTGGGGTAGGGATAATCATTAGAAACGCTGAAGGCATCTGTGTTGGTGCAGCAACCCGGGTGCTGAAGGAGGTATTTACCCCGGCGCAGGTTGAAGCATTGGCCCTAAGAATGGGGCTTGAACTGGTGGTTGAAAGGGGTTTAATTAAGATGGATATTGAGAGTGATGCGCTTCAGATCGTTTCGGCGGTACTGGATTCCTCGGTGAACCGATCTCCTATGGGACCTATCATCGAAGATATCAAGTTCTTGCTGACTCTGGTCGCTGAAGCTTCTGTTGCCCACATCCGCCGTCAAGCAAATTCGGTAGCACATCGTCTGGCTTGTTATGCCCTCCATACTGGAGGAGATTGTACTTGGTTCGAGGAACCTCCTCTTATCATTAGTGATCTTCTAATAGAGGATGTTCCCCTACTTTGTACTAATTAGCCTTCTGGCTTTATGAAATATATATATCGTCCTTCTTCAAAAAAAAAAAAAAAAGAATATCATCAAAAATCTCACCGTCAATTTTTGAACGGGCGTATATTGAAATACTTTTGCTTGAAAAAGTCGGGGTAGATGATTAAATAAAGGAATCATCCAAGACCATTATCATTAAAGTGCCATGGGATTATTACCTTTTATTATTGTAAAAAATGATTTTGTCTTGGGTACTTTTGTTTGATAATTTGTACCCACCTTCTATCTTTATATCAGTTAACATTCCCCTTTATTTTTATTTTATGGTTGTAAACTTTTATACTTTATAAATTTTAGAACTTCAAATAATTTTAAATATTTTTTGTATAATGCACGTGGCATCAAATTATTGGACATGTCGACAAAACATTTAGCAAAAATTAACATTATGAATCAAATTAATGTGCGCTAGTTAATTTCAGAGATTGATGTTGAAATTCAAAGATCAAATAGCAAATGGTGTAAATTCAAAGACTATTTATGATCGTAACCCCACTTATATATAATAATATTGATATGTAGTTTGTCAGCTTTTATTCGGAATACACGAAAAGATAAACTAAAATACACCTTTCAACAACATACGTAAAAAGCCGCCCACCACCACCAACTCCTACACTTATCTTAAGTAACGTCTAACTAGTGCATCACAGTTTCTGACATTTTACACAGACGATTCAATCATGCACGGAAAAAGGACATGTAAACAAAGCCAGTAGCAGCTTACTTCTCTGGATGGCCCCTTTTAGCCTTACGACGCGCATGGTTGGTACCTGGAACAGGTTTTTTAGTCTTTGTACTGCATAACGACGCAAAAAGTCGTAATCAGCAAACAGAAATATGTTAAGGTTAATTTTCGTTTAGAGAATGCGGTGTGCATGCATGAGCAATAACTAACTAACCAGAAAAGTGAAGAGAAAATTCTGAACAGAATTATGATGAGCAGGGCCACCAAAGCCGAGGCCTGCAACATTTTAATTGCGACTAAATAAGGCGATCAAACATAAAATTCAAAGAAAGAAAACAGAACAAACAAAGAAATGCAAGAAGATTGATTTCATTACACGTACCGCAAACCACTCCAACTCCTTTGTAGCAAGAGGTCTTGTCAGTTCATGCCTCTTCAGCAAATCTTTTATAACATGTGGAGCTAGTGTAGTCTTTGAAACCTCATAAACTTCAATAGTTTTAGTACTTAACGATTTCACATGAAGTTCAACAGCATCCTTCACCACCACCCATTGTTCCTTGATTGCCGGGATCCATTTCTTCAACAGGACATACATGAATAGGGGGGATAATAAAGTTTAGTGAGAAAGGCAAACCACTTCTTATAAACAAGGCATAAAGCTAGGAACGGAGTTAGAAATTTCTTCTAGTGAGGGCAACCCAAAAATCAACTAAGAAAACCTTATTATAGTATAGCTTATACCCAATATGATAATAGGGATGATTTCAAATGATTGTGTATCACAATTCCAATGTTACAAAAATTTCATTGTAGTAGTGGAAAGTGGCAGAGTGATAAGAACAATATTAATACATGATTACGCGTGAGAGAGGTTTTTCGGTTTGAATAACAGAACAAGAGCACTTTTGCTCATATAAGAATTGATATGAAGTATATGCAGTATGAAAGTATGTTGGACATTAAATACCTATATTTTCTTCAAAGATAATGCGTGTATATTATATAATTGCGTCTGCAACTTAACAAACGAATCACTTGAGTGGGGGCATATGCCCCCAGTGAGCCTTCATTGGCTCCATCCATGCATAAAGCACAACTGAATAGAACATACTAGCATCCATACACACATACAAGTATACTAACACGCATGTCTACACACTAGCATGCATGTGTGTGACTGTATCCTGCCTAACACTACTAACGCCATGGAACAATTTTATAGCTAGAGACGTCGAAAACAGAAACACCATTAATTTCAGGTTCTCACTTAGTGTAATGGTGAAAAGCAATTGAATCTGTTGGAGGAAGGGCATTAGAGCAATAGATTGAATGCTCTACATTGTTACACAAAAGTGGAAATTGAAAATAAAATAAATTAACCTAGCTTACAGTTTTTGTTGTTTCCACATGGGGTTCAGCCCACTTTTCAGCCTGGGCTTTTTTATCCAGAGCCTGAACAAATTTGAAGGACCTCGTCAGTTATTGAAGGACAACAATACACAGTAAATTAAGCACACACTTGTAAAAGAGAAAATTGTAGGAGTGAGGTCTCAGGTTCTTCAAGTGACCATACAACAATTAATTGTAATACCTTCTGAATCTAATCACCACACTACTTCGAATAACATATATAACATAAGGGAAAGATGTGTGAAACCATATGATATATAGAGACCAGAAAAAAGAAAAGCATATGTGCGAATTGAAAAAAAATAAGCAAACCAAAGCTTTCGCATCACTTTCAAATTCCAACTGAACCATTGACAGATGAGTTATCTAAATTACTGAAGACGATTGCAAAATGAACTTTAAAGAACCTTAATTCTATGACAAGCTTAAACAACACCTTCAAATTCTATGCTCTTAAGAAACTCACTTACGGATTTTTCTGAATTTACAACTACCTCAGAAAGAATATAGACAAACAATGAGAGACAGTTAAAATGACCAAAAAAAAACTCACATTCTCTATTTTTGAAAGCAAATCATCGATCTTCTTCTCAGCTTCATTTATTCGGTCTTTCAAGCCCCCTTTCTCATTACGTTGCGATTGTAATTCTTTTTTTAGTTCGTTAACCTGCATAGAATGAACCTTAATTCCATGACAAGCTTAAACAAAAACCTTCAATGTTCTTAAGAAACTCACTTGGCTGATTTTTCTGAATTTACAACTACCTCAGAAAGAATATAAACAAACATTGGGAGAGTTAAAATGACAAAAACTCACATTCTCTATTTTTGAAAGCAAATCATCGATCTTCTTCTCAGCTTCATTTACCCGGTCTTTTAAGTCCCCTTTCTCATTACGTTGCGATTGTAATTCCTTTTCAAGTTCGTTAACCTGCATAGAATGAACCTTAATTCTATGACAAGCTTAAACAAAAACCTTCAAATTCTATGTTCTTAAGAAACTCACTTGGCTAATTTTTCTGAATTTACAACTATCTCAATCAGTTAAAATGACTAAAAAAAAAAACTCACATTCTCTATTTTTGAAAGCAAATCATCGATCTTCTTCTCAACTTCATTTACCCGGTCTTTCAAGTTCCCTTTCTCATTACGTTGCGGTTGTAGTTCATTTTCAAGTTCATTAACCTGCATAGAATGAACCTTAATTCTATGACAAGCTTAAACAAAACCTTCAAATTCTATGTTCTTAGGAAACTCACTTGGCTAATTTTTCTGAATTTACAACTACCTTAGAAGCAATATAAACAAACATTGGGAGACAGTTACAATGACAAAAAAAAAAAAAAAAAAAAAACTCACATTTTCTATTTTGGAAAGCAAATCATCGATCTTCTTCTCAACTTCATTTACCCGATCTTTCAAATCCCCTTTCTCAATACGTTGCAATTGTAATTCCTTTTCAAGTTCGTTAACCTGCATAGAATGAACCTTAATTCTATGACAAGCTTAAACAAAAACCTTCAAATTCTATGTTCTTAAGAAACTCACTTGGCTAATTTTTCTGAATTTACAACTACCTCATACAGTTAAAATGACAAAAAAAAAAAACTCACATTCTCTATTTTTGAAAGCAAATCATCGATGTTCTTCTCAGCTTCATTTACCCAGTCTTTCAAGTTCCCTTTCTCATTACGTTGCGATTGTAGTTCATTTTCAAGTTCGGTAACCTACATAGAATGAACCTTAATTATATGACAAGCTTAAACAAAACCTTCAAATTCTATGTTCTTAGGAAACTCACTTGGCTAATTTTTCTAAATTTACAACTACCTCAAAAAGAATATAAACAAACATTGGGAGACAGTTACAATGATAAAAAAAAAATTAAAAAAAAAAACACACTCACATTTTCTATTTTGGAAAGCAAATCATCGATCTTCTTCTCAGCTTCATTTACCCGATCTTTCAAATCCCCTTTCTCAATACGTTGCGATTGTAATTCCTTTTCAAATTCGTTAACCTGCAGAGAATGAACCTTAATTCTATGACAAGCTTAAACAAAACCTTCAAATTCTATGCTCTTAAGAAACTCCCTTCATTGATTTTTCTGATTTTACACTTACCTCAAAAAGAATATAGACAAACATTGAGAGACAGTTAAAATGAGAGAGAGAGAGAGAATTCAAGCAACTTAATACCTCATTTAACACTTTTGCTTTTAGAGTAGCTTCAAATTTTGCCTTCCACATTTCCACCTGAAGACAATTTAGAAACATAGACTGAGCATAAGCACCAACCCCAATCTAGAAAAATGCGCTTCCACTAACCCCACGGGATGACATTAAGCAAAATTCCAAGTAGCATTACAACTACAAGTATAAAATGATATGAAAGAAAAAGAAAAAAGAAGCAGAGTTTTTTGTTCAGCATTGTATGGAAGTCGAGATAGTAATAAAAAAAAATACCACAGCACCCCAGTTGTGTCAACATTGGTGCTAAAGAAGGATGTCAACTTACATTCTATACAGAAGACATTCACATCAAAAACTTATTTCTTGGGAAACGAACGGATGACTCATCACAAAAAAGACATAAAACGAATTGACAATATCTATAAAATCATAAAAATACAAACCAAAACAAAACCGTGATTGACAGAGTTGAGTTAAATTAGACAACTTTTAGCATCCTTTTTATTCCCTTGCTATCATTCTTTACTGAACACTTAAATCCAATGCAAAACAATGTTCTATTCTTATAATCAGAATCACTAAGGACCTTCACTATGAAGCACATTCAGCTACAAAATAACTTTTCTTCCAAATGAG
>JAOEHR010000056.1:5547516-5560645 GCA_025448175.1 Aronia arbutifolia
AAATGAAACTTCATCTATCTCCACGTGAAAGGACCACTATTGCCGGATGACATAACCTAGGTGATGTCACATTGTTATTGATTGTTGTCATCAGCCAATGGTTAAGAAGGATTCATCTTGATTCATGTTTGAGATAAGAACGTCTAAATTAAATATATATCGAAAAATAAAAATATACTCAAATGATGAAATTTTTAATATTTTTTTAACAAACAATATTATCTACACTAATGAAGTAAGAGAGTGAGTTAAACCTCACAATGGACTTGGCATAATAAAATTCCTCTTAACCCACAAATTAAATATCCAACGACTTGTTACTGGTGCAGTATACCTCTGTTCTACAATTATTGGCCTCATGGCCCCCAATTATAAATGTCTGTCAAATGAAAGTTTGTCTATCTCCATGTGTATGGACCATTATTGCCAGACCATTATTGACAGATGAAGGCACAATTATTGCCATAGTAACATTCCAAAGCACATTAAAAATACCAAAACAGTTTAAAAATATTAGCACATTAAAAATTTCATAATAATTAATTTACAAGTGTGAACAATGTGAAAAAAGTAGGCAAACGCTCGTGATCTCAATCTGTATGCTTGGACGTTGGGTATATTGTCGTTTGATTTTTTTAAGAACCTACAAACCCTCGTGAATATTGTTTTTAGGGGGAGTTCAAAGTACGCGAAAAATGTGAAAAGAATATACAAACGCTGGTGAATGTATTCTCTACGTTTAGACGATAGTTACATCGTCGTTTGGATTTTTAGAACCCTCCAAACCCCCATGAATAATTTTTTTGGTTTGAGTACAAAATTAAGAAAAATTCATAATAATTAATGCAGAAGTATGAAAATTGTAAAAATAATAATAATATACAATCGCTCATAATGACAAGCTTTACAATTTTTGTGAAGGAATCACAAACCCTAGATTTATATTTAGCCGCCGATCATCGTTTACACTCTATTTTTCTCACTAGATTTAGTTTTTTAGATTTTCTTTTTTTGAAAACATGATCTTTTAGCGGATGCAAAAAAATGAACGGTTCAGATCGTTGATATCACGTTTGAATGTTTACGATTAACTGAGATAATGAGTCAATATTATATGTTTCTTGAGATTTTATATATAAACTCTGAGCAATATTTTCACTAACCGTAAAAAATCTGAACGTGATATGAATGTTCCGAACCATTCATTTTTCTACATTTGCTAAAAGGTCATGTTTTCGAAAAAAGATAATCTGAAAAACAAAATCAAGTGAGAAGACTAGAGCGTAAACAATGATCGACGGTTAAATGTAAATCTAGGGTTTGTAGTTTATGGAGCCAAATTTCAGAGTTGACCCCTTTATGAAAATTGTAAAGCTTGTCGTTATGAGCGATTGTATATTAATTTTTATTTTTTTTTACATTTTCACACTTAGCCATTAATTATTATGAATTTTTATTAGGCTCCACAATCTTGAAAAAAAAGGCTCTTCACTTTGCATATCGTTGGACGTTTGATATATTGGAATAATGTACTAATGTTTTTTCATTAGGCTCTTATTTTTAGGTATGTAATACTTGAAAGACAAATGTGTTTTTAAATTTTCATTTGATTATTTATTGAAGTAAAAATCTATTCTTTTTAACAGGTAACGGGTTAGGTCATATTACCCGTTAATATTAACAGTCGAGTTTGAGTCAGGTCTTATTATCCCTTCATTTTAACAGGTTGTTACACGACATGTCCCATTAAGATATCGAGTATGTCACGAAAACGACACGAATAGAAGGAATACGAGAGGAACACCAAGTGTAAATAATACCACTATTTCATTAATATAATAAAATATATAAAAGAATGAATGATAAGCAGAGGATAGGAAATGCCTAAAGTACCCTTGCTTATATAGTTGTCTTTGCAAGCCAAATTGAGGTTGCTCGTTTGTCTAGGGCAAATCATCCAAACTGGATTTTCTCTCATTGCTCTCATCCCCAGACCCCAGTTAGAGCTGGTTTGAAATTGCTTAATTTTTTCTAAAAACAGTTTTTTTTTAATATGTAACAACCCGGCCCAAAACACTGAACCTCTCACTCTCCCTAACTACCACGTGGCACTACCCTAACTCACCCCTCATTCTCTCTCTTCTCTCGGATCTCTTTCTTGGATCTCTCACTCTCTCACTTACTCTCCCTCTTACTCCCTTCTCCAATTGACACACCCACACCACCCTCTCACCCAGAGAACCCAGACGACACCATCACTTTCATCGCGGACCTCCCATCCCTCTCCATCGTCGTTGTGAAGCACGGTGAAGCCCAGAAACAGAGAACCCAGGTTCGGCGAGCCATGGGTGTGCGAGCTCAAGTCCTGCCGATTTCGGCCACCTGAGGCACGAGACAGGTACGAAACTCTGCCTTTTGTCTCCATCTTCAATTTGGTAGTAGGATCATAGGCTAGAGTGTTAAATCGGCGTCGATCGGAGCTCCTTGAGCTCCAGCCTTCGTTCCGTTGAGAATCGGGTCAAAAGACCCACACCCAGAAACCCATGACCCACCAAACCCAGGCCCTTCGGTTCGTGACCAACATTGGGCCCTTAGCCCGCTGAACCTCCAGCCTGTAAAACCCTGAGCCCAAACCCATTTAACCCTTTAGCCCAAAGCCTAAGGGCTTTGGCCCGTTTAAACCCCAAAACCCTTACATTGGGCCGGGCTTTCAAGCCCAAGGCCCGAGAGAACCTAAAACCCTATGGACCTAGGCCTTTGGGCCGTGCAGGATTGGGCCTTCATCCCAAGGAACCCAAGCCCAAACCTAGTCCAACCCAGCAGGCCAGCCGCGCGTGAGCTTGCGCGTGGCCGAGGCGTGAGTGCCTATGGGTTCCGACACATGGAGTACATCCCCACTATCCACGGCGGCGCCGGTGACTATTCCAGCGACCCACGACAGCGTGTGGCCGTCGGAGCCGCCACCTTGCGGCAGCATGTGACCGTACCCGAGGTTTCTTTTTATGTTTTCCGACGTCCTGAACCTGGTTTTTACGTCCATTTTCCCAAATTCAATTGTTTTAGTATAGTTTTATTAATTGTACCCTTTATGTGCTTAGGTGCATATATTGAGGCGTTTTCATCTTCGCTAGTTTGCTTGATTTTTCGACGGCGCAGTACTGTGAGTGAACCCCTTCTAAAATGCATGTTTTATTTGTAGAAATGCATACATGAAAATCATGATTTACTGAGTACGTTTTGTGAAACATTTTATGAGAAATTGATTATCATCCTATACTGAGCTTATTTTGGAATACCATATTTTATCAAACTGATGTTCTTTGTAGTATATCAGATGGATGACGATATA
This sequence comes from Aronia arbutifolia, assembly GCA_025448175.1. Taxonomy (NCBI): domain Eukaryota; kingdom Viridiplantae; phylum Streptophyta; class Magnoliopsida; order Rosales; family Rosaceae; genus Aronia; species Aronia arbutifolia. Next base: position 5,550,866 of record JAOEHR010000056.1, read on the forward strand.
CTATTTATGAACATGCTTTTACAGACTTCTTTATAATATATCTGATGGATGACGACATAGTATGAAGATGTCTTTGAGATATATGTACCTATGTTTGGAAATACTATGTTATGCTATTGTGCTATTATGGCATGCTAGGGTTTTTGGAAAACGTACTACATATTATGCTATTGTGTTTTCATAAACTTTGGGGGTTAGTATGTTGATAACTGTTTTAGTATTATCTATATATCAACTTGGTCCACCCATGTTTGTTTTGCGTCCCCTCAGGATCTAGAATCGAGGTGTACAAATCTCGGCATCAAGGCACTTCCGCAACGGCATCTTCGAGTCCTCTTGGTGTAGGACCCATTTCTTTGTTTATTCAATTTTATATTTCCTTTCTAGTGTCTCTAAATAAATGTGTGCTCTGAACACGTTCCTCATTTGCATATTCTTTATATTTAAACTCGTAACTTTTATTTATTCATTGTTCTCATGCTTGTTAGTATGGCTTCGGCACCTTCGGGTGTCGGCCAACACGTGTCTAACCTGGTGATCGGAGGATTTTACATAAGAATCACTTCGTACTCTAGTAGTGTGTCGGTCATGACATTATTTGGATGTCACGACTTTCGGATTTGTTGTCTTTCGGCACGGTTGTGCAACCTTTATACGTTCCCTAAGAATGGCAGGCATAGTTATATCTGTATGGAAATTGCTCGAAACTTTCGAAGTGCGTTTTGGATAAGTTAGTAAGTGCTAGTGGTTACGAAGTTTAGTAAGTGGTAGTTTGGTGGGATCGAATCAGTGTTCTCGGACTCGTTCCTACTGAGGAAATTCGTATGGATCCTTAGAACAATTCTCGGTGATTGTTCTATCGATAACATTCCTGCTTACTCCAACAACGAAGTCAAATTCCCTAACCATCGACAGTTAGCTGCACATCAAATTATGCGAGCATTGACTTCGTTTAGATTAAATACTCTTCTCAGGAGATTCTTCGGTAGCAGACGTTTTCTCATCAATTTCCAAAAAGGGGTTGCGACCAACGAAAATTGAGAATCTCACAAAGAGTTGTGAAATACGAAGTATCCTTAGTCTTATACTCTAGATTTGATGAACTTGTTTTGACCCTAAATTCTTGAGTGTTCTTATAGCCTTCTCGCTCAATTAGTAAGGATTTCACGAGAAATCGACGAGGCAGAAGTGCACGCCCAATTCTTATCATTTCGGACAGGAACGTTAGCAGCATAACATTTTCACAAACTTACGAAGAAAAGTTCCACGTGGGCGTAAAGTTGAGCCATCTTTTAGTAAGAGATTAATGAAGGTTGAAGTGCAGGTGGTCAGCGGATTGCATCACCAATCACTATCTTCACGCATAAATGAATAGTCATTTCACTTTATCTTGCTACAATTCATAGGCATCACATCGTACTCTAGTAGTTCCTTCCAACGATATATGTTTGTCTCAACGTATCTTTCCACTACCTTACTCTAGGACCCTTTTGTTTATGAGTACATGGGTGTCGAAACACTATTAGAAGATCTAATTGGTGCATTTTGGAAAGGTACGACAGCGCGGTCGAGAAGAGAATCGGACCATCTTTGCACTTCTCTCGAAATGTGTGTGCTCTCTTGGGGTTTTTAGGTTGATCACTTGCGAGTTCTTCTTCTTTCCACCAACATTGACCTTGTTTGACTAGAAATCTGCAACTAAGCAAAAATGGAGATGTAGTTTCTACGGGCAACAGTGGTTAATAGAGGATTTTTGCGAACTAGTTTTCGGAGGATCAAATTTTCGATTTGGGAAATCATACACCCTTAGGAAGTTAGTACTTGTTTATCAAGAAAATAATGTGTTGTCGATATTGCGGGCTGCAGACTGTGATATCGATACCTTATTTGTTGGGTTCGCTAAGCAAGTGGGCAGGTAAACCCGTCTACGGCAGGTTATGATTTTATTATTGTTGGGGCTCGACCTAAAGACACTTTTTCTCGTAGTACGTGTCGTTACATGTACTTGGGCAAGACCCACTTTCATTTCGATTTTCATTTGCAGTACGAGTTTTTTCCCTATACGTTAGTACATATCTATTTTGAGGTTATCGTATTTTGCATACTTATTTTTTACTTTACGTCATTATAGGTTTTCGACTTTACATCTTTATAAAGTATGTTTTCTACCTTTACATTGACGGAGGAAGAAGGTGTGAGCTTGGAGGCATGAAAGATGGAATCATTGCAACCCGATTGCGACGGGATGGCATTTTCCCTTTTGTGCAACTGCTCTAACTTGATTTATTCGTTACGTGTGTGTGTGTGTATTTCTTCTCCCTGTTTTTGAGTTTTTCAGTGTAGCAAGTTTTTTCAAATTTCAGGACGAAATTTTCTTTAACGGGGGTAGATTGTAAACCCGGCCCAAAACACCCAACCTCTCACTCTCCCTAATTACCACGTGGCACTACCCTAACTCACCCCATCATTCTTTCTCTTCTCCTCAATCACTCTCTCAGATCTCTCACTCTCTTACTCACTCCCTTCTCCGATCGACACACCCACACCACCCTCTCACCCGGAGAACCCAGATGCCACCATCACCTTTATTGCATACCTCATCTCCCTCTTCCTAGTCGTTGTGAAGCACGGTGAAGCCCAGAAATAGAGAACCCAGGTCAGGCGAGCCATGGGTGTGCAAGCTCAAGTCCGGCCGATTCTGGCCATCGTGAGGCACGAAACAGGTACGAAACTCTCCCTTTCATCTTCATCTTCAATTTGGTAGTAGGATCGTACGCTAGGGTGTTGAATCGACGTCTATCGGAGCTCCTGGAGCTTCGGCTTTCGTTTCGTTGAGAACCGGGTCAAAAGACCCACACCCGAAAACCCATGACTCACCAAACCCAGGCCCTTCGGGCCGTAACCAACATTGGGCTCTTGGCCCGCTGAACCAACAACCTGTAAAACCCAGAGCCTAAACTCGTTTAACCCTTTAGCCAAAAGCCTAAGGGCTTCGGCCCGTTTAAACCCTAAAACCCTTACCTTGGGTCGGGCTTTCAAGCCCAAGGCCCGAGAGAACCCAAACCCAAAACCCTACGGACCCAGGCCTTTGGGCCTTCAGCCCAAGGAACCTAAGCCTAAACCTATTAGTCCCAAGCCCAAGAACCCAGGCCCAAACCCGATCCAACCCAGCAACTCAGCCGCGCGTGGAGTACATGCGTCATAGTCCACGACAGCGCCGTCGACTGTTCTGGCGACCCACAATGACGCATAGCCGCCAAAGCTGCCACCTTACGACGACACGTGATCGTACCCGAGGTCCATTTTTATGTTTTCCAGCGTCCTAAACCCTTTTTTTACATCCGTTTTTCCAAATTCAATTGTTTTAGTATATATTTATTAATTGTACCCCTTATGTGCTTAGGTGCATATATTGAGGCGTTTTCGTCTTCGCTAGTTTGCGTGGCTTTTCGACGGCGAAGTACTGTGAGTGCACCCCTTCCAAAATGAATGTTTTATTAGAATAAATGCATACATGAAAATCATGATTTACTAAGTATGTTTTGTGAAACGTTTTATGAGAAATTGATTATCATGCTATACTAAGCTTATTTTGGAATACCATATTTTATCAAACTGATGTTCTTTGTAGTATATCTGATGGATGACGATATACTATTTATGAACATGCTTTTACACACTTCTTTATACTATATCTGACGGATGACGACATACTATGAAGATGTCTTTGAGATATATGTACCTATGTTTGGAAATACTATGTTCAATGATTTTGTGTATATCTAGTTGGTCACGGTTCCGCCTACGGGCGAGGTAGATATTTGTAGCTGGCTTGGGGCCAAGGGAGATATACGGTTGACAGGAGGTATTTGTTATATGGTTGTTGGCCAAGAGATACTTACGTACTGGCTTTGGGCCAAGAGATACTAATACTAATACCACTAGTTAGCACACTATATACGAGATCTGTTTTATGAAGGTTTTATGGCATGCTAGGGTTTTCGGAAAACTTACTACATATTATGCTATTGTGTTTTCATAAACTTTGGGGGTTAGTATGTTGATAACTATTTTAGTACTATCTATATATCAACTTGGTCCACTTATGTTTGTTTTGCGCCCTCTCAGGATCTAGAATCGAGGCGTACAATTCTCAGCATCAAGGCACTTTCGCAACGGCATCTGCGAGTCCTCTCAGTGTAGGACCCATCTCTTTGTTTATTCAATTTTATATTTCCTTTCTAGTGTCTCTAAAATAGATGTGTGCTCTGAACACGTTCCTCATTTGCATATTCATTCTATTTAAATTTGTGACTTTTATTTATTCATTGTTCTCATGCATGTTAGTATGACGTCGTCACCTTCGGGTGTCGGCCAGCACGTGCCTACCTTGGTGATCGGAGGATTTTCAGGGTCGGGCGTGTCATAATAATTGGCTAAAATTGCGTTTGAAAATAAAAAATGTTTTTTTTTTCCTTCAAAAGCATGGGTGTAAAATAGCAAAAAGTAGAAGCAGTTCTATTCATACTTCTAAATAAACACTTTTTTTTATAGGAGCAGGTGAATTGTTTCAATTAATGAAACTTTCATATTGACAATCCTACCCTTGTCTCTTTGTTGGCTAAAAACATTTTTAGCACTATAGTTTTCCAAACACTTACCTGCTTTTTTTCACAATTGTTTATTCTCATAGCACAGCAAAAACAGTTTTAAAAAAAACTACAACAATCTTAAACTAGCTCTTAGCCCATCTTCCAGCACTTATTATTGTGCAATAAGTGAAAGAATTTTTTCTTCATCGATAGTTGGAGTAGTTTAAACTTTTCTCTCATTAACATTATAAGGTACGAGAAAACTAAATTAATCGAGCATAGTAAGTGAAATAAATCAAGCTAGCACAATATTGAGACTTTTCCAAATCCACGTTCTGTCAGATTGTCACTACATTAATTGGAGAATTAGTATCAACCACTTATGTTTATAGTTAAAGAAAGACAAGGGCAGTTAGCTGCATGAATCACGACATTAATTTAATGTGACCCATTAAACACGTTCTGCAAAAACATATTGAAGAAGAAATGCTTATATATAGGCTGCCTATTATTGTGCTATAGGCAAAAGAAAATTTAATTTTCAATTACCAGAGGAGCAGTATGTATTGAGTTTTCTTAGTCATCTACAAGTGGCAAATTGACCGTAAAAACTTGCTTGTTTTCCTGTATACAAAGCAAGTGCGAATTCATTTCTTCATTTTCGATGAACGTTACTGTTATTGATACATTAAAAAATTATCACGCACTTATTCTCAAAAGAATAAATTTCACTTCAAACCGTGTTAGACAACTTATTATTAGTACCAATAACAACTCACTTTTCATATTATAATCCTTTTTTTTTCCTTTCATCTGGTTTGTTTCTTCTCCATTGCTATGTTTGCACACATCCATTGTTTTGAAGCCTTTTGTTTCATACTTACCGTTTAAGGGAACTCTGCAGCTTTCTTCTTAATATCTTTTAGTTGAATAGTTTGGCTGTGTATATACATATGTTTTGGTTTTATGTCTATTAAGTAGAACCATGCATTGATATTGTCTTCAATCAACCACTTAGGCGTATACATGACTGGTGTCAAACTTATGGTATGATTTTTTGTTGTAGGCTTCGACCCCGTGGAGGAGCCAACGAATTTGGGAAGCAGTGATGCCAACTGAAAGTCAGGCTGAAATTGAAAGTGAAGTTCGTGTAAGTGATTCTCATCTCTTAGACGGTAAATGTAGTTGGGTTTAAGAGCACTTTAAACCGTATGAGGTTAAGACCCTAGTAAGCATCATGAGAAAAAGAAATCTTTGTATGCTAAGGAACATGTAGATGCTACGGGTTTTTAAACGGTATAAAACATGTGAAAAGTACTAGATATATATATGATAGAAACTAATACATGCAGGTGGAAATTTATTTACAACTCTATTTACAATAAAGAACAAAATAGGTGTCAAAAGCGGGGTTCATAAACTTTTGCAAATTTAGAGTAGTGTTGTGTTGAACTTATGATTCCATTATCAAAGTAAAATTACATCCTAAGCTAATTGTAATGAGTAAAATACACAGAGTTTGGTGTATAGGAGTTGGAAAGCAATTCATTCCAGTTGCATAAGTGGAAGGGTTTAAACAAAAAAGTATAGCTAAAAGGTTAAATTAATCACGTTTAAACATAAAAGTATAGCTAAAAGGTTAAATTAATCACGCACAGTAAGTGAGATAAATCTGACTAGCACAATATCGAGACTCTTTCAAATCCACGTTATGTCAAACTCACTATATTAATTGGAGAATTAGTATCAACCACTTATGTTTATAGTTAAGGAAAGATAAGGGTAGTTAGCTACATGAGTCATGAAATTAATTTAATTGGCCAAGTAAACACCTTCTGCAAAAACATACTGAAAAAAAAAAAAGGTTATATATAGCCAGTATCATTATGCTATTGTTAAAAGAAAATTTATTTTTCATATACCAGAGGATAGCAAGTAATATTATTGAGTTTTCTTAGTTATTTACATGAGGCAAATTAATCGTACAAACTTGCTTGTTTTCTATATACAAAGCAGATGCAAACTCACTTCATTTTAATTCTACTTTTTATGAGAAGTACTGTTATTGACACTAAAAAATTATCACAACACTCATTCCCACACGATTTTGAGTTTGATTCCCTTACCTACTTGCCCATGGCTCATATGAAAACTTTTTTTTTTATTAATTTTATTATTATTAAGAGAATAAGGAGAATTTTAAACTCTTATAATAATTCAGGGAATGAGGAGTTTCGAACAAGAGACATATAGGTAGAAATCCACTAGTAAAGTTTTTTCATTGTGATCGGAACACGGGTGGTACGCCACATGTTTTTATAGAAGTGGTAAAAAAATTTATTTTTTAAGTTATTAACTTTTTAACACACATATCACATCATTTGTATAGTGACACGTGGTGTATCTCTCCGTGTTCCAATCATATTGAAAAATCTCTCATCCACTAAAATATTGGACCACGTACAATCAGGGTTGATATGAATATTTAGTAGCAACATTCCACAATAACTCCGAATGCAGTCGGGGTTTTTTTTGTTTCTTACAAAAGTTTGCTTGAAGTATCTTAGTTGATTGTGTGCCTAATGAAATATTTGAATCAATGCAGAGAACGATCTCAGACGTTAAAATGGAACATGACATAGAAAACCAGCTGGGTAAATTGTCTGACCTGCCCAATGAGCGGTGTATCTATAGAGTTCCCGAGCGTCTACGGCAAGTAAATGAGAAAGCAATCAAAGCATATACACCTCAAGTAGTCTCTATAGGCCCACTTCACCATGGCAACAAAAGCTTAAAAGCCATGGAAGAGCACAAATTAAGGTACCTGCATCATTTTCTAAAACGAAACAAAGTAAGCTTGCCTGAATATATACAAAAGATACAGGACCAAGAGAAAAGTTTGCGAGGTTTTTATGCAGAACCCATTGTGTTTGACAAGGATGAATTTGTAAGAATTGTTTCAGTGGATGCCGCCTTCGTCATTGATTTATTATTGAGGTTTCATCACCCCAAGTATCGAAAGGAAGAAGATGATTACATATTCAGAAACCCTACGATGATAGAGGATGTGGTTCGAGATTTGAAGTTGCTTGAAAATCAGCTGCCATTCTTCATTCTTCAAGATCTTTTCACACTTATTCCTCCTTCACATCAGCGGCCTACGTTACTTGAAATTTCCTACGAATTTTTCCAAAGCGAAATCGATAGCAAGGGAAAAAAAAAGATAAATTTGACAAGATAAGTTCTTCTGGAGTAGAAGTAAAACATTTTGTTGATCTGATAAGAATTCTATACCTACCGTTGGAACCAAAAAAGAAAACTAAAACCACAGCCACAGCCGAAACGAGAGACACACCCAAAACCACAGACACACCCAAAACCACAGACAAACCCAACATCACAGCCACACCCAACGTGACAGACCTACACCAGGCTGGAGTAAAGTTTAAGGTAGGAAACAGCAGCTTATTTGACATAAACTTCTCGCGTGGGATCCTCGAAATTCCAAAGTTAAGAGTGGACGATACCACAGATATGAAACTCAGAAATCTCCTTGCTTTTGAACAATGCCATCACAGAGAGGAGGATTACCTAGCTAATTATGTTTTCCTTATGAAGCGTCTCGTGAAAACCCCAAAGGATGTGCAATTGCTTGTTGAGAAGGGAATTATTGAAAATTGGCTAGCTGATACCCAGAAGATATCTACTTTGCTTCGTGACCTTGGCACCGGGACGATAGTTGACAACTGGTACTATGCCCCCCTTTGTAAAAAACTGATAGAATACCGCAAACAGCCCTAGCAAAAATGGATGGTAATTTTGAAACAAAATTATTTTGACACGCCTTGGGCCTATATTTCTGTTTTTGTCCTCATACTCACTCTCATACAAACAACGTGCTCTATTAAATATGTCCTTTAAGCATCAACAACCGCAAGTCTCTCCTTCTCCGGAGGATCCGCAAGTCTCTCCCTTGCCGTATCCTTAGAAGTCTAGCCTAGTCTTTGAGAGAGTACAGAGTTTTCAGTTCAATAGGTTTCCATCAAGTGAGTGTAATAAGATGTTCCAACAAAATAAAGTATTGAAGAGTGTGATTTTATATTTGATAGTGAAGCAGTGTCTACTTGTAATGGCTTTCATTGAAAATGTGTGTTGTAAATAAAGGGCAGTGATTTCTGCAACCCTTTTGTCCTCTTTTGTCCTCTACACTTATATATTTTATGGCCTCAGATGCAACCAACTGTGCATAAATCACTTTTCTAAATTAATGCGTACGTAGCTACTTATGTCGTACCAATTTAATGTTCATGGACCTATGCTTATGTCTTTGTATGTTTGAAGAAAAAGAAGAGTAATTGTATCATGTTTGTTGTTTTTTCGCCACACCAAGTGAACATTTCCATTAAAATGTTGCTTTAAGCATCACTCGCAAGGATATGGAATTGCTTGTTCAAAAATGTAATTGTTGAAACTCAAAGCTTTGAGAGGGACGAGGTTAACAAACCTTATTAATCCGAGGAAGTAACTGTTCCGAAGAAATCTCTTTACTGATCTTAGTAAAGACATCAATGCATAACGCAGAAGTGGAAGGCAACGTTGAAACAATACTCTTTCAATCTCCATGCTCTCTACTTTTTTTTCTTGTGGTTGCTGCAGTCATCGTGATCACTTCCATTCAAACAATGTGTCTAATCTTTTTTTTTGACATCACGTGTTATCATTAAAGATTGGTTCTAAAAATATTATCAAATCTTCAAATAATGGAACTTAAGGTCTCTCATTTACAAGTGAAGAGGAATACCTAGTACTAAGTAAGATAGGGTCATAATTATTAAAAAAAAGTTATTTCATATTAACCTAAATTACCTTTAATATAAAAGCAAATAGATGATATAAATTCCTCAATGAAAAGACAACATATATGACTTTCATTTTTTTCAAATTTGAAGATAAACGTGACATTGAAGATGAAAAACAAAGAAATCCTTTGTTGGTGTCATGCTCAAAATAGCAGAAGAATATTATAAAAACTATCACCGTCGATTTCTTAAAAAGTGTAATTGAAGTGTTTTTTGCTGCAAAAAATAGAGGTAGAATATAGCATTTTTGTTGCAAGACTTCATTAAACTAGTTGATTCGTACATTCAATTTTTTTACCATTGGCATTGGGCCATATTAACGAAAAGGT
>JAOEHR010000056.1:6063079-6076576 GCA_025448175.1 Aronia arbutifolia
GGCTTTCGCATAACCGAGTGGGAAAGTTATGGTTAACTATCAAAAATATCTTATTCAAAACGTAGTGATTATTGAAAGAAAAACAAAAACAAAAGAAAGAAGGAAAAAAAAAAGAATTCATTATCCAAATAAAAATGTTAATTCTAATTACACAACTTTCGTGACTCGTAGGTTGTAAATTTAAAATCTAATTACACAACTTTATAATAAGGAAATAAAGTTGAAAACCTTCAAAGAAGGGGAGTTAGTATGGAAGGCAATTCTACCTTTGGGAGCTCAAGTTAGAGGTTTTGGGAAGTGGAGCCCTACTTGGGAGGGTCCTTTCATTATCAACCAAGTGTTGGGTAAAAGAAGATATTACTTGGCAGATTTAGAAGGAAATTTGCAAAGGCATCCAGTCAATGCTAAGTTTTTTAAGAGATATCATCCAACTTTGTGGGATGTCAGGGATTGTTATATTGAGGAGATTTAAGTATTTTGAGAAAAGTTGAAGTTAGTTTGTGCAGTTAAACCTTCATGGAACAAAAAAGACAAGTTGATATGAAGAAGGAAGCCATTTCATTTCAACAAAAGAAGGAAGTTACAAAAACTTTAGCTCAACAATTTTACATCTTTTGCCAAGGCAGATATTCTAGAGTAATATGTTTGCATAACAGTGAAAATCCTGCCAGGTTCTTCTATGTACATGTTGTTGTTGGCTAGTTGGGCTTCAGAGTCTTCAACTTCCTGGTTCACCTTCTTCACTTCTTCTGTTTTCTTGTAAAGTTGACTTGCCAGTGTCATCTTCTCAGCCTTCAAAGTGGAAAGATGCTCCTCCAACGTTTGAATCTTGGACTCTACCACCACGATCATATCTTCCATGGCTGATCCCTCATCTACCGGTTGTTGAAGTGTGGCCGAAGTCCGAGTGTTTTTTCCCTTATAACACTTCACTCTATTAGATGCCCGCTCCACCCGCTGATGTTGATCCCTCAACGCCTCAGATTCTCAAAGAAATTGAGAAATGACTCGTACTGAGCCTTTGATATTAACTGAGCCTTGTAGAGCTCAGTCAAAGCTTTCTCAGCATCATGGAGAGCCTTGAGGCTAAAAGAAGCTGTGAAATCTCTCTTCATTTATTCCCTGAAGACTTGGCGCGTATCTTGAAGAAGTTGAGGCTCGGAAGGACACCTTCGGGATCTTAGCCTTGTCCTAATTTGCCCGAACTCTCTGACAAGCTCAGGCAAAAAGGCTGTTGCAGGGATGGATGCGAGGGGTAGGGGCATTGCTCCAACTCATTCAGAAGCTGCAGCGGTGGAGGCAGTCTCAGCAGCAATGGCAGGAGAAGGCCTAGGAGTGGAGGGAGCAGCAGTAGTCTTGGTTTTCTTCTTTGGCGAGGAATAGGGATCCCTGTAACCCCAGAAGCCAAGGGTGGTCTAGGAAGAGCTGCTTTGCATGCCAAGAGCGGAGAAGATTGGTCCGAGCCTTCACCAGAACCCTGTTGCAAACCAAGGAAAATGAATTAGAAGAATAATCTACAATCAAAATTAAGGAAAGACTAGAAAAGGGAAGGTGGTATACCTGAGTCGAGCTTGGGGTTTTAGGAAGAGATGGAGGTGGCGTTGTTACCTCAGTAGGCCGAGGAAGATCAGCATTGCTCACTGAAGTTGGAGGAGACCTGCCCGAACTCTCACCAGAAGCCTACAAATTAGAAGAAAAACACAAGTGTTAGCCAATCGTCTTGTATAAAGTAAAAGACAAGGGTAAAAGACTTGTATACCAGAACTAGACCCTGAGAAAAATGAGGAGACACCTCTGTGGTTGCAGTGGCTTTGGGAGAAACCGGTGGGTTTGCCCGAGAAGCAGCCTGGGGAGCTATCGGGCTAGTCACTTCTGAGACCACAGAGATCTTAGGGACTATTGGCTCCCCAAAAGTGATTGGTGGTGGTTGATAGGTCTCATGCACTGGAGAGGACAAGAAAAAGAGCAAAATAAAGTATGAATACTAGATGAGGAGAACTTCAAAGAGGAATTCAGGAAAATTTAAAGGGAAGGATACTTACTGAAGTGCTATTGTCCTCCACGTAGTGCAGTATCTCCCCAGTCCTTGGATTGAACTGAGAAGTGGTGTCACCACCATAGGAGGAGGAGGAGTAGAAGAAATAGGAGTTGAGCTTTGCCTGACTTGAGAAGCTGACGCCCCAACCTTCGCCTAGGAAAAGAATAAAGAAATCTATCAATATTTGGAGGATTACAAACTTAGCCAGAAGTAAAACAAAAGTATAACTTTATGGGCTTAGCCCGATGAGAAGAAAGCTGCGTTGCTCAGGCAGGATGAGAAAAAAGCTCAGGCTGAGTGGTCCCTTCACCTCTAGTGTCCTATTTCGAAAATACGAGTTAAGAATCAATGCAAGCATTGAAGAAAATGAATTTGAAGAATGGCTAAGAACTTAGAGAATGGGAATTATACCTTCAACTCCTCAAGAATGGTATCAAGGACTACCTGGTCCTCGAGCAGAACTTCTTCGCCCGACTGCCCCTCTTTGGGGGTGGGGGCAGGTATCTTGGTCACTGGAGGCCCTAGTTAGAAGAAAGAATGAGGTATTAGCTCATGCCCCAAGGAAAATTGAAGCTATAACTAAGGAAAAAAGATTGCTTACTGGAAGACTTCTACTTTTTCCTACCCGCTTCAACTGAAGAGGCAGGGGATGATTTGGAGGATTTGGAGGCTTTGGAGGTTTGAGCCTTAGCCCTCTTCCTTGTGGGAGTTGCTCGCGAACCAGGTAAAGAGAGTTGAGGCTGAGGCTGCTCCTCGGGCTCGGACTCAGAGGACTCTACCACTGTCACCCTTGTCCGCCGGGCTCGAAGATGTCTACTTGACTGAACCCAATTTCTTGTCCCAGCCTCTTGAAGGACAAAGGGCATCCACAACTTTTTCTTCTAGCCCGACATCCACTCCTTTAGTGATGCCTTGGGCTGCAAATTTAAAATAACCAAGATGAGGGTTAGTGGAAAACAGATTATAAAAGCATCATAAAACACAAGTTAAAACAATGAAAGATACCTATTATAAGAAGTTGGTTCTTCTGGTGGATCATCTCTTTCCAATTCTCAAGCTCATTCAGCTTGGGGTATGATTTAATGGAGAGTTGCTCGAAGAGACGATCATGGGACTCCCTGATGTGCCCTCCATACCTCTTCGACCACTTAGCCTCCCACCAAGTGGCAAATGACAAGGTTCACTCGAAGTTCAACGCCACGGGCTTATGGGCAATCTTGCTCATCATTTCGAGACTATGCCAAGCTACCCAAAATGTGACTTTTGAGGGAGAGCGGAGGCGGTAGGTGGTTCCGCAGTGCACTGAGTCGAAGAACGGGACTAGAATGACTTGTTTGAACCCTAACTGCCTAGCACAGAAGTTGGGGTAGTAGACTTTCAGCTCGCGCTCGTATACTGTGCGATCGTTGTGTACTCCTTAGGCTAGATCTCGCTACTGAATGCAGTTTATGAACTTCTCCTTACATAGTGGGCTAGCGTCTTCTCTAAAGGCATCCTGGAAAATTTGGTCCGAAAATCATAGATACGTTTTGAGTACTAAAGCACCCCACTCCAAGTCTGCCCAAGTCCAGCAAACTCTGAAGAAATATAGACAGGATAATGTGGAGTGGTTGGTGGGAGATGCCTTGGCCAAGATATGAGCTGGAGCTACTCCCTTGGGGAACTCCAGGTTGGGTGCCCGAAGCTCGTGGAAATACCACTACAACCATAGCTGGACCATCCAGGTTGGCCAATTGAGGTTAGTTTCAAAGGGTTCACTTATGGTCATCTCGAATAGGATGTGGTAAAGATGGGCGAGGAAGAAAGGCCCCGTAGCCACGTTGTCAAATGAATAGAGGGTTTCTACCAAGGGGATCCACTCGAACTTCACTCATTTGGATTTTTTGGGGAAGACATGTTTGTTGAGCTAGTATAAAAGGAAGTACATGTACTCTTGATCCCTATTCGCGGTTGCAAAAGGCGGGTTGAAGTTACTCTTAGCAAACGGGATGAAGCCCGGGAATGACGTCCTATAACTGTTAAAAGTTGAGGGAGTATACTCCAGGCGGATAATGGAATCAGAGTTAACCGAACTTTCAGCAGTCGAGCAGGAGGGGGAAGACCAGTCGTGGGTCACATCCATGCACCGGCCCGAGGGCCTTAGCCTGAAGAATTGGGCCATATCAAGGACGGTTGAAGACATGGGACCCATCCTGAAATCAAATATGTTGGTCCCATTGTTCCAAAATAGGAGAATTGTGGTTAAGAGCTCAGGCTTGGTAATCAACGTGACTTTGGAAAGCATTATGAGCTCGTAGATACCATTGCTCATCCACTTCTTCTTCCATATGGGTTCCAGCACGTCCACCCACTATGACCAGGCTTCATCTTTCATCAGAGGAAAACCTCGACGATGAGTTGACCACTTGGAGGAGGAGATGCCAGCCTCGGCAGAATATGGGTTGGGGGTAAACCAATTGGCCGTAGGCATGTTGTTTTTCATACCAATTGGGACCCTGGAAGTCTAGGCAGGGCCAAGGGAATGTATACCTCCCTCTTCGAAGAAAATTGAGGTGTTCAGGCCTGCCCGATGGTGATAAAGGCTGTTGAGCAGGCGCTGTATAGTGACAATACCCTCGCTAGACTCATATGCGGGACGAGCAGTTTTGGGTGCCATTGGAAGGATTTTGGAAAAAGGTGGAAGAAAATCGAGGGCAGAAAGCAAGAAAAAGGTTACGAAGGCTAGACAGTTCTGAGAAATCTGGGAATTCTGGAAGCTCAGAGAATAAGAATTGCTAAGGTATTTGGTCGAGAGATTTAAGTGGGGATTATATAGTAAACAATTAGTTAACGTTGGAAATTATGGGTTAGTGCAAAAGTTTATTCGAAAACATATGGTTAAATAGTGCAAGTCCTGAGGTAAAGCGTGTGGTGGCTGTTTAATCATTATTAATGTCTTGGATTGCAGACTTAACAATGATTAAAGGGGGCACTGTTTGGGTTAATATTTGAATATTGGGCTTAAATGAAGGGAGACCCAAAGACGCCAAAACAAGATGAATTTGCCCGAAGCCCAGCTACGAAGCCTTTTCAACCAAGGTATAGGCCACGTGCCTATGATTGAAGAGACAAATACAAAGACCAGCTCACTACCAACCAAAAAGCACTTTCGAATGGCACTACAAGTAAAAAGTTGATGACTCGCTACTCTCAAAAGCTTTCGGGCAAGAGCAGAGCTAAAAGCAAAGCTAAAAGCAGTCAGGCCAGATTGCCTATAAAAGGGGAAGCAAGCATCTGAGACGAAGACACTCAACCAATCAAACAAACAACATACAAACTCTGCTCTCAATCCAGTTCATAGCAAAAAAAGTTGTAATCAACTTAGACTCAGTCATTTTAACAATAGTTTTCTTAGAAAAGCCATCTTTTGTCTAGTGTAAAAGTTCTGTTGCCTTCCCTAGTGTTGTAGTATCGATTTTCTCGTGTAAAACCTGTTTACCATCCATCCCTTTTAGTGTACAACCTTTTTAAAGAAAAGAAAGGTGGCTGCAAAAAGTTTAACCTTGCCCGACAAGGTGAAATCTTATCCGAATCTCTTTGTTTGTCCTTTAAAATTAGTAGATCTGTCATCTAAATGTACTTTTCAGCATATATTCAAGTTATCTCCAATTATTTTCTACCTAAGAGTCCCATTCACATCTGGATCTGGTTAACTTAATAAACCTGTTTTCATCAAGAACAACCTGGAATCAAGTAAAATGGTTTAAAGGGCTCTGGACTCCCTTCATTGGAACATACAAGATCATGAACTAAAAGTCCTTGTTTACAAGGCAAAAAAAAAAAAATAACTTAAGGCAAACTTAACCCATCTGCGACAATCCTTTGATAACAAGAAGTTTGAGTAACTTGGGGCGCAAGTAATCAACTTAAACCAAATATGTTCTACATCTGTTATACTGAGATAATGGTGGCACGCCTAGCACTTCATTAGTTTTGATTGCAACGCCTACACCTAAGGCCCCACAAAGGCACATTTCAAAACTAACTTTATATTCTTCTTATAGTATACCAAGCAGCAAGAAGTCAGCAGATACCAACACATTCACCCAAGTGCCAACCTCCTAAGGGAGCTGTGCAAGGGCTGAAATCTCGCCCAAATAGCGATATTGTGAAAATATATCAGAGACACGCGTTCATCTATTTGGTTTCTTTAGCTCTCGTTGCGTACACGATTGTCGTCTGAACGGCATGTCGATATATTTCCTGTCACAGAGTTGCTCTTCTGTTGACGTACGGTACGTTCTTTTGATTAAGCCTTTCAAATTTTTCGAATTCAATTTGTATTAAAACTCAAGAATTAAAATAAAAAGATTAAAAAAATCAAATAATAATCTATGTCATCCCTGAGAAAAAAATTTAAGCTTTTTAGCCAAAATTTACACTTTGGTCCCTGAGATTTAAAATCATAGAAGTGGTCCCAGAGTTTGTCCACCATCAATCATTTTGGTTCTTTCTTGAAAAATCTCCATTAAATAATGATAAAAACACCCTCAATTTTTGTCAAATCAATTTGGCCTATTATTTATTAAATTGAGAGTATTTTTGTCATTTGATCCTTAATTTTTCAAGGAATGACCAAAATGATTGATGATGGACAAACTCAGGGACCACTTCTATTGATTTCAAATCTCAGTTACCAAAGTGATGAGTTATGCAAATCCTAAGGACCATTTTGGCTAAAAAACCAAAAATTTATATCTATTGTATGTTAAAGTTGTTGGAACTTCCTAGCCGTTAGGGTTAGGGTTCCTTGTTTTAGTGTTTAATTCAAGTCGTGCAAATAATCTCTCCTATACTTGAGGGACAAGATTGTATTTTATGTTTCTGATTTAGTCATGCACCACGATTCAAGGTCCTTTAAAATCGTGGGTTGTTGTTTCCTTTCCTATTTCATTGTAAGGCTATTTAACAGCCACAAGTGTTATTCAATTCAATAAGAATTCCCCCAATTTTCTAGTGTAATCAGATTTTGTGTTCACAAAAGTTATTTGCCAATCTTTTGGTTCTAACGTCTGGTATCAGAGCCCCATCACGGGGCCTGATCAAAGCCTACAACACAGTCATAGCGTGAAGGAACAAAAGACATGGCATCTGAGAGCAACTTCATGCAACCTGCCATTCCGAGGTTTGATGGACACTATGATCACTAGAGTATGCTAATGGAGAAATTTTTGCATTCTAAAGAGTATTGGAACTTGGTGGAGACGGGGATCACTGCAGCAGCAGAAGGGGCTGATCTAAGTGAATCGTAGAAAGAAGGGATTGAAGATCAGAAGTTGAAAAACCTGAAGGCCAAGAACTACCTGTTCCAAGCCATTGATTGTTCGATCTTGAAGAATGATACTACGAAGATATATGGGATTCTTTGAAGCATAAACATTGAGGAACAACACGTGTTAAACGTGGCAGATTGTCAAATCCACCCCGAACACTGTCTCTCTTCCTCCTCTTTCTCTCTTCCTTCTCTTTCTCTTAGAGACTGAGAAAGCAGTGAGAAAAAACTTTAGGCTTTTTAGCCAAAATGCTGTATAACTTCTCACTTTGGTCTCTGAGATTTGAAATCATAAAAGTGGTCCTTGAGTTTGTCCACCATCAATCATTTTGGTTCTCCCTTGAAAAATCTTCATTAAATAAAGATAAAATGATAAAAACACCCTCAGTTTTTGTCAAATCAATTTGGCCCATTATTTATTAAATTAAGGATATTTTGTCATTTGATCCTTAATTTTTCAAGGAATACCAAAATGATTGATGATGGACAAACTCAGGGACCACTTCTATTAATTTCAAATCTCAGAGACCAAAGTGATGAGTTATGCAAATCTCAAAGACAATTTTGGCTAAAAAGTCAAAAAATTATATGCAAAATAAAAGAAAACCTGATACAAATTTTAGCAAAATTTTTTATATTTTTTTTTTTTTTTTTTTTTTTTTTTTTTTTTTTTGTTAAATTAGCAAAAGTGTTTCTCAATAAAAAGCTTGTGAACGAAATTGCCCCTTGCTTGCAAAAAAACAAAAGAAAAAATATTGACCCTTATAGCTGACCCAAAAAAAAAAAAAATTGTTTGCCTCCCCCAAACAGCCGTTTTGATGTAGGAAATTTGAGGGAACATTAACCCTATAGTTTTTCGTTACATTAATGTATTGTGGCAATCGCCACTCTATGTATTCTTTAGTGTCAGAATGCTGTCGAAAGACTCTTGGAAGACTTTCTTGTGGGGAAGTTTACTATCAGATGAAGCTTTTGCGGCGAGGTTTGAGTCCTACAATACTATACATCATTCTTATAGTATATATACAAGTAAAAGTGTCTAAGCGATGTTACGGGTTTACAACTCTAGTTACACATATTTACAACAATATTTACAACTCTATTTACACATATATACAACTATATTTACACTCCTATTTACTCATATATGCTAATCAACGTTTCTGAACCTCCTTAATTGACACTTCAGAGTGTTTTTTCCTCATATGTATACTTCTCTGCTCATATTGATTAGAGACTCTAAATTAACAGAAATGAATGAGAAGTACAACACGAACCAAAATTAACTTCCTGCCATGAAATGCTGCATTATCACTTGCATGTCTACCTTGATTACTTTTCATAGCTCTGACATCTCACGATACAATTGCTTCATCTGCCCTTTCATGTCATAAATGAATTCCATTTCCTGCAAGTTCAACAACATTATCTTAGACTCTATATTGACCGGTAACTTAAGAAGTTAAAGTTGATGTAACTGTAGAGGATATTGTGTTTGTTAAATTGCAAAAGAATCACTACAAAAAAGACCTTTTGTGACGTAAAAACGCGGCACAAAATCTGCCCAAAGTGTCGCAATAGCCTTTTTACGGCGGATTTGCGACAGCAAAAAACGCATTGCAACAATTATGCGTTGTAAATGTTGGTTGATTTATGTGACGCTATGAGCACGTAGCAAGTACTAGTTACTACGGGTCATAGCGCGTTGCAAATACTTTTATTACGGGCTTGCGACGGCAAATTACGCGAGCAAATAATTGGCATCGGGTTTTTTAAAAAATATTGGACAAATGGGATGCCACTGCATATTGTGAAAACATCATTTCTTAACAAAACGGGAGATCAATGGTTAACTGATAGCACAATTGTGTACATTGACAAAAATGTATTTGCTTTTATTGATAATGAGCTTATTAAGCAACCTTTTCATGACATAAAACCTCACTGGCAACATTTATAATTTTTTTTTTGTATTGATACATTATGAATGACATTAAGCTTCTCCACTGTTTGTGACCACGTTTATTTTTATTTTATTTATATTTTTTATATACAACGAGATGAGAAAGTAAATATGATATGAAATCATTAGAAAAATTTGCATTTTTCATTCTTGTTAGGGATAAAACTGAAAGAGAAACGTTAATAGTAGTTATTATGAGGATAGTTGGTTATTCAATATTTAATATTTAATAAGGATAATTGGTTATGCACACCAACCATAGCCTAAGAGCATCTCTAATGGGGGCTTTATACTCCATGAAGCTACTACATTTGAAGCTTTAGTAAGAAATTTCATCTCCAATGAGCCGGAAAATGGGGTTAGATCCACCACTTTAGCTAGTAACTTCCTGCCTTGGATAGCAAAAAATTAGGCTACATCTAGCCCCAAAAATTAGTGGGTCTCACAAGAAAAGTAGCTACCCATGTTTTGCCACTCTCCCCCCACTTGCGAATACACTTGTACTCTCTTTTTATTCTTTTAATTTTTTTTCTTTACATATTTGTATTCCAAATGTCCTCCTCTATTTTATTTGTATGTTTAATACTTAAGACTACAAACGATATAAAATGTTCTCCGTCTAAAAGGGCATACTTTTATTAATTTCCAAATAAAAACACGTTACATATTAAAATGACATTGGAAGTCTAGAGACCTAAACACTAAACATAAATAAACAACATACCTAAATTGGAAGGGCATTAGAATTTAATTATGAGATGAAATTTTATCTTGTCTGATTTCAAAGAAACAAACCAACGGATAAGATGGAGATAAAAAAAACCTAATCCAACAGTTCAAATACAATTTAACCCGATTACAAATACAATTTAACTCTTGGATTCAATATATGAAAGTCGGTTAGGGATTACTGAATAAAATGACAGATATACTAAAGAAGAAATTGCAGTTATGGAAAAACCTGTGTGAAACCACCAACACCAGGTTTCATTTTCTTACAAATAATAGATTCAAACTACTCCGTCGCATCCCGCTACTAATGAGGCAAGTATAAGACTGCGAAAATATCAAAATAAAATCACACCATTCCGGGATCGAATGATGGCCAACATAAATATGAAAACATTACCGCATAACATTAACGGCGTTTCTAAACTGTGCTACAGATAAGTCGCATGATCTTCATACAGATCAAACAAAACCATTACAACTCAAAAGTGCGATACACTACATTCATCGGACTGAGATTCCATCTCCATTACCAGTCAGCTCCCAGTGGTCAATGACTCCATTATGCTCAGCAAGCATTGACGGGCCTTAACACGATAAAAACCTACAACATTATTAATGTCAAGATTAGAAACACCGACATTAAAATCCTATATTTTTATAGTTAAAACACTTAATTTGGAAAACCATGGGTAGGAGATAAGTTGCAAAGAGTCAAAATTGACTTGAAAGAAAGAGCATTTGGACAGTACAAGCCCAACTGCCGTGTCATAACAAACATAAAGCAACAGTTTCTTGCTTATCAAGTTATAAACCAGTTCATTTCAACAGATTGGTTTACTACTCTCTTTACAGGATTTTCTGCTTTGCAAGAATGAAGCTAGCATACAACACAGCTACAACAGTAGAAACATGGGGATAAAAGCATGGCAATCTTTGACAAAGTCAGTTATTCAGTAACAAAACAAATGGCTTTCCAGGTTTTCCAGATAATGAGTATTGGGTTTGTAGTAAACAGTGCATGAAAAGTTCAATAGAGGATAGTATATAACTTACCACAATATCAGTCTCGATGCCTGGAATGACCACCATAATGTTTGTCACTTTCGTATCTCCTTCTCTCGCTTGATCTAGAATCATCAGATCTTGCTCTCTTGTAATCAAGGTGTCTATCTCTTTCAGTCTCCCTACTTCCTCTTTCTTCATCTACTTTTCCATGCCTTCTACTCCCACGCTCCTCTTCACCATCCTCTCCATGCTTTCTATAGTTTTTATCATCTTCAGTATCCTTTTCACTTCCATGCCTCCTCTCATTTGATCTAGAATCATCATACTTTGCTCTCCTGTAATCCATATCCTTATTTCCCCGTTCTTCCTCCATTTTTCCAGGTTTTCTATTTCCAAGCTCCTCTTTTTTATCCTCCACCTTTGTGTACTCATTTTCCTCTTCATCTCTTTCATGCTTCCTTCCTTTCTTCATCCTTGTCGTACCTTCCACGCCCTACATGATCCTCTTCATCTCTTCCATTACGTTTTTCACTTCCGCGCCTCCTCTCATTTGATCTAGAATGATCATATTTTGCTCTCTTGTAATCCATATATCTATCCACATCCTTATTTCCCCGTTCTTCCTCCATTTTCCCAGGTTTTTTATTTCCAAGCTCCTCTTTGTTATCCTCCACCTTTCTGTTCTCATTTTCCTCTTCATCTCTTCCATGCTTCCTTCCTTTGTGTTCTTCATCATTGCTCTGCCTTTCACACCCTACATCATCCTCTTCATACCTTACATGCTTTCTCCGTGTTCCTGATCATCCTTGGTATGGGTTCTAACTCCTCTCTCTTCATAACCCAGGTTAACTGTTCTACTACCCCGTTGTGGTTTAATATCTTTGCTGTAAATTTTGCCCTCCCGTTCTCTACTCACGTCATCATGCCCTCCTCTAGGCCTTACCAATCCTGAATACTGATCATCCCTGCTCGGACGATACCTGTCATCATCAATTGGACGACTTCTTTCATTACTTTCAACTGCATTAGATCTTAACACTTTCCCTTCACGATCACTGCTAGCAGCATCAGAATCATCAGTCCCATCCTTTCTACTCGTACTATGCTTCTTTTCAACCTTCTGCTTTTTTCCATCATCAGCTTCAGAATCATCTTCATCTGAGTCATGCCTCCTTTGAGGATTTTTCAATATCTCAACTGAAGGAAAAATTTTGTCCTAGCTAAGAACATGTGAGAACATTTGAACACATAAGCAAACTAATAACACTTTAAAGTAGGCATGCATTGAAAAACAATTCTAAAACCCATGACTTTCAAAGCCTAGTAAATGGTGAACCACAAGACTCTTTAACAACATTAAAGAGAAGAAAGGATTTTGAGATTCATACCCTTGAAGCTCTTCCTTGTTTTCACAAGGTTATCACCAATGTGAGGGCCTTCTTTCCTCTTCATTTGCTCCATAGATTTGACTCCTTTGCTTCTTGAAGACTTGGTGAAAAGATTCTCCAAGCACCAAAAGGATGGTGCCTCTAAGTCTCCACACCAAGGTAGAGATATGAAGACAAGATGGAAGACTAAAGGGAAGCTTTAGATGCTAGTTAAAACCCCCCTATAGGGCCGGCCTTTTGAGAGAGAAGGAGGAGAGAAAGTGCCTGATGAGTCCATTTTATACCATATATTTTACCCTAATCTTAGTATTAATTTATTGGTTATTTTGGTAGAATTTTGATACTTTGTTATGTATTTTCAATGTAGGACATTCGACTTCCTCTGGAGCAAAAAGTGATCAAACGGATGAATTTTGGAGTGATTCTAATTGAGGATGTTTGTGTGCCTTTCAAGATGATTGTGTCAAAATTCCAGATTTTTCTACCAAACCGTTTGACCGTGGCGATGAAATTAAGGCCCAGCGCGCAGCTTTCCCGAATTGACGTTTCTGAACATTTTGGGTATTTTGGAAGTCAATATGGCATATTTTGAGGAAGATTCCTTCTGAGGATTTGTAGCGGACGTCTTCAGCTTTCAAAAGAGACCTTTTGGGACCAAATCGGAGTTGATTTGGCCAGTCAAAAGATTGATTTTCTGAGAAGTCCGAATTCCAGTTAGAATAGGAAACCTTTTATTTCTTAGTTATCTTATTCTATTAGGTTTCCTAGTTTTTAGAAGACCTTTTACTAGGAGGATTTTAATTAGAGTAGTATAAATAAGGCTTGTTCGCCATTAGGGTTCTCTACGCAACATTAGAGGAGAACGCACGCACTATTCTAGAGGGTTTTTAAAGTTTATTTTCTAGGTGTTTTTAATCCTTTTTCTATTTCAATAAAATTCCTTTTGTTTTATGGTTGTTCGTAGCTAATTTTCGTTTGCTAGGGCGATGCCTTGAGCCTTAGCATGAATATGTAGTTTTTATTTAATTGCTTATGATATTATACATGCATACTTTGAATT
>JAOEHR010000056.1:6078519-6090408 GCA_025448175.1 Aronia arbutifolia
GTGTCAGTCACACCAATGACTCGAGACCAGTCACTCTCCCTAAGAGAAGACATAGCACGTACTGATCTTAACGGACTGTCAATGCCCAACTGGCAATCCTATGATCAGGAACGTTTAGGATATGTATACGAAAAAAAATGGTCTCATGTATCTAACTTCTTTAGATCACATTCTCGCAATTGCATATTCCTTGGACTTATTGTCTAAGCATATAACATTTATATGAGACAGCTTAAAACAATAATCATTGCCCTTTATATTAGACTAGATTAGTTTAACATGTGAAATGTCCGTAAAGTATCATCACATGATTGGTTTTAGGGCATATTTCCAACACCGAGTGCCCCCGGGCAACGAAAAGCGGTTTTGTGAACGTCGGCTTCGGCAATGAAAATCTGGTTATAACCGGCATGTCCGTCCATAAAGGATAAAATCGCGTGATTTGTAGCGGCGTCGATTAACAAATCTGAAATCGGCATTGGATACTCATCTTTGGGAGTTGCCAGATTTAGGTTGCGGAAATCGATACAAATACGTAAAGCGCCATTTTTCTTCAAAACGGGAACGATATTTGCCAACCACTCAACGTATCGAGCTGTCCGAATGAACCCGGCTTTCAGGAGCCGAACGAGTTCATCCTTGATGCCGAGCTGTACTTTGTTGGAGAACCGTCAGGGTGGCTGGCGGAATGGTTTACATCCAGGTTTAATGCGTAACTCATGCTCGACGAGAGTCCGATCTAAACCAGGCATCTCATGGTAGCTCCAAGCGAAACAATCTTTGAATTCGTTATGTAAAGCACGAAGTTCGACTTTCATGGGCTGAGGAAGCAAAACACTAATGAATAAGGGCCGTGGGTCCTTGGTCGTCCCAACGTTAATTTCCTCCAAAGGGTCTTTGACTTGGGGCCGATTGTCTTTAAGCTCGGCTGGAGTAGCTCGAACTTTGTCCAATGACAGGGACGGACTAATATCCCCTTCGGCCATAAACTCTACTAAGTTTATTCCTGAATTGGGTTGTTTTGATATGGCGTACCAATGGGCCAGCAGTTGTTCCATAGTTGCTGAAACCGCGGCCCGGCGTCTTTCGTGTTCGGAGTCAGACATCAGTGTTAGGCATCGGATTGGCCAACCCGAGTCTCGCCGAATCCTGGTGCACAGTCTCGGTGCCTACCTCGATGGCCTTTTATACTGATATCCGAGTCGGTCGTCCCTCCTCATTAAAACCTTGGAGGGTGATGTAGCCGACGTGATCATCATAGCATCGAGCCTGGATCATATTCGCTTCAAACGGCTGATTATCGACCGGGTGTACTAAGACCGATTTGTCGTCCCAAAAGACAAGAACTTGGTATAACGATGAGGGAATACACCCTGTCTGATGGATCCAATCACGGCCGAGTAATGCATTATACTCAGTTTTGGAATCGACTATAAAAAATGCGATCATGTGATTACGACCAACGATGCTTACGTCGAGATGAAGTACACCCTTGGTCTGAGACTTGTCCCCGACGAAGCTGCTCATGGTTATCCCAGACGGGATGAGTTCGTCGTTGGACCGTCGTAGCGCGCGCATAATGGATACGGGCATGATGTTGACTGTCGCGCCACAATCGACAAATACTTTAGACACTGGGTAGCCTTCAATATGATCCGTAATGTACAACGACTTCAGATGCTGAAGGGCATTGGTAGAGGAGCGGGAAAATAACTCAGCGAAAGTGGCTTTAAGTTGAGCTTGTTTACCCTCCGGTTCTTCCTCTTCGACGGTGATGAAGTCAACTTGTGTTACTTCCTTGGCCACCACATCACCGTCCAAGAAACTTGGTTGGGATGCGACCGGTTGAAATTCGGCGGGTAACACATGGACCATGCCAATCTCCATATTCTCAAGGACCGATGGGCCCATCGGGTCATGGTCGTCATCCTCCGGGATTTCTGGCGAGCTATCTTGCTCCTGGGTCTCCTCGGCCTAACCGTCTTTTGTGGTGACGGATGGCGGTCGTGGTACATCCTCTGGTGTGAGGTCGAGCTGGGTATTCCTGTCGAGCTCACTCTGCTCTTGTTCCGCTTTACGCGGTTGTTCTTCATAGGCGATCCAAGCATTTCTTGTATCAAGGTAGGCATCCAGACGTTCTACGTATTTTTGTTCATCGGTCGTAAGGTCGAAAAGTGCTACTGCCGAGAAGACTTCAAAATGATATCGTAGATGCTAAAGGTCCTCAAGAGAGAAAGGAAGTTCGGCAGTAGGTATATCAGTATACGGATCGACTTCAAAGCCGAGCACTCGGGCTTCCCGGATGTCCTGGAATCTGGCTTTTATTGCCGGATCAGTGGTTTTCTGAATAATTTGCTCGGCGTCTGGACAAGTAAGAGCCAGGTCGAGGGTTTTCTGACACTCCGTTGGTAGACCGTATAAGTCGTTAGAGGAATACTTTATGTGAAACTCCCGCATGTACTCTAAGGAATCGTGTAGAAACGGGGGGTGCAGATTCCGTCGCACCTTAATTAATGGCTCCGGTGCAGGTAACGGAGAAAGTTTGCTTTCTGCTTCTTTCCTGAACTGCTCAAACCGAGCTTTCATTTCTCCTGGCCGAAGGAGGAGTTTGATGCGTTTTTCGGACTCCTCAATTGTAGTCTCAAAGTCACGG
Organism: Aronia arbutifolia; assembly: GCA_025448175.1. Lineage (NCBI taxonomy): Eukaryota > Viridiplantae > Streptophyta > Magnoliopsida > Rosales > Rosaceae > Aronia > Aronia arbutifolia. The sequence goes on from JAOEHR010000056.1 coordinate 6,081,173, forward strand.
TCAGTGACCTTCTTTCCTTGAAATGATTCGACCATAATTGCAGGGGGTTGCCGGTCATCTTCATTTCCTAAGGCTTCCTTTGGCTGCCACTTGTTGGCCACATTTGTCTGCGCGGCTTGTCGACGAGCCAAGCAGTCTATCCGCTGCCGCCGGCGTTTCTAGGACTTGGACAGTGCAGTATAGACGCCGGTAAGGGAGTGGTAACTATACCATCGTTGGAGTTACATGAGTAGTAATCCTTGTTGTAGAATGGCGCGTCGAAATCAAGACGTCGTCTGGCCGAGGTTGGGCCACCGATCCGAATTTGAGGACCAAGCCTATCGAACACTTTTTGTCGTGGGCCTGCGCCGAGCAATTTTGGAGGTGTCGTTGCTGTCGCGGGCAAAGATTGTGGTGTCGTGGCCTGTGGTTGTTTTCTTTTAGGTTTAGGTAAGGCAACGTCTGCCTTACATCGGTTGCACAACACCACTGGTCCATCCGTATCGTCTGAATCTGTCGTGGGATAACTGAACAGCCTCGCCAGGTCCGTGTTAGAGTCTGACATGGGTATGACAACCGCTGGTCCTGTCAACTTTGTAGGTGGTTCATTTGAGAAAAAATCGACCTTAAGTCGTGGTTGGGAGTTCTGCTTTACCACATGGTGCATCAGAACCAATTGGATTTTCCCTTTCCCTTTGTTCTTAGGCAGATGAGCATCCACCATGTTGACTGTTGCCGATGGGAAAGGATCGGCATCAACTATCATTTGTTTTTCAGGGAATTTGAGTTTTCCTTTGTCGATCTAGCTCTGAATGGCATCTCGAAATACGACACAGTTGTTGGTCGTATGTTTGTTCGAGTTGTGATACTTGCAACACATCTTGCCTTTCAACTCCTCGGCTTTAGGGATATTGTGTCCTGGCCGAAGTTTGATAATCTTTGCAAGCAACAACTGGTCGAAAATTACGTCAACCTTGGTGATGTCAAAGGTATAAACCTTTGAAGCTTTAATTGTGACATCTTCAGGTGCCGAGCGGGACTTAACGTCCTTGGAATTGAGATGAGCCAATGCCTTGCATATATACGGCTTGTCGATCATAATCTCGGCCGCGTCTATATTGGCGTATTGAGATTCCTCACCTTCGGCCGATGCATAGCTAACCGTAGGGTTCTTGTAAATTGTTCCTCTCGACGGGGATTTTGAGATTTTTTCTTCGCGGAGCAAATGATCATATTGCTCGACATGCTGGGCCAGTTCATACATATCCCGAAAGTTTTCCCCCAGGAATTTCTTCTTGTATTCAACGTCAAGTCCGTTTAGAGCAATTCTCACGAACTCGACTTCGGGGAGAGGCACTCGGCACCAATTTCTGGCCGACTTGAACCTCGTTAGGTACTCCATTGGTGACTCATCAGATGCCTGAGCCATTCGGGCTAATGAAGATACCGACATCTCCATTCCTGGCCGATAGAACTGCTCATGAAATTTCTCGACGAGCTCTTCCCAACTTTGGATAGAATTAGGTGGGAGGTTAATGTACCAAGCGAACACCGAGCCTGTCAACGAGAAATTGAACAATCGCAACTTATGGAAGTCACTATTGACGTCTCCACATTGCGCAGTGAAACGAGCCACATGTTCTAATGAGGACAAAGATGACTTTCCAGCAAAAAGGCTAAAATCTGGGATCTTGAAACCTTTTGGATACTCAAACTGCTCCACATAAGCCGGGAAATGGTGGATAAACTTTAGGAACTTCGACCATTTTGTCAAGGCCGAATCGATCATTCGTTGGACCTCGCCCAAATCAACGGGCGGCGTCACTACTTCCCGATCAAGCTCATTCGCCTTGCTGCTCGACCCACTCCTTTTGTCCAAGTCGAATGTCCCAAACCGAGCGAATTCTGCATCGGTCGTTAATGGTGGTACTACGTTATTTTTTGGAACAGACTGTCTTGATCGATCAGTAAATCCCAAGTTCTGGGTATTACTAACTATGGCTTCGAGCAATCTGGTTTGCACGTTATTGCCATTACGTACTTCTCCTAGAATTCCTCGTATTTCTTGGCCAAACGTTTGTTTAAACTGCCGAGATTGCTCTTCCAGTCGTATTCGAAAAAACGACCGAGTCAATGGATCAGAGGCTTCACCGCCGTCCTCGTCATAATCCTCAACCGTTACTGGGGTGAGAACTCCAGTATGACGAGGGATTTCTCTGAAACTAACTTCCCTGTCTCGGCGTGTCGTATTCAATGTTTCTACTGTCACGGCAGCAGTAGTTTGTGCCGACGACGAGCCGTCTGCCCCCGAGTTTTGGGGAGTAGGGATGGTGGTTGATTTTCCCATGACAGTCTTCTTCTTAGCTGAACGTGTTTCAATGGGCATGAACTTCGTAGTTTTAGCACTTGGTCCCACTGGGCGTGCCAAAATGTTGACCCTAAAAACTACCAAGCCTACGTGGCGTGCAGGCCGAATAATCTATGAGCTAACTACGTCCTTCGGTGATGTGTGGGGTGTGCCAACTCGACGGCCGAACTCGGCCGATGAGTAAAATGTGTTGCGTGGCGTTGGGTGCGCTGCTGACTTCTTGATCTTGCGACTGCGGCCGAAGAAGGAACACGTCTCGGCCTTTGGGTTTTAGAGCCTGAAGACAAGGCTGCTAACTTTACGAAGTTCAATATCAAATTCGGCTTTCAGTGTACCCAATGCAGTAACCTGGTAACACCTCACTTCACCGAGAAGGCTAATGAGATGACCTCTGCCAATAAGGATTCGAAAACCCTTCTTGACCGAGACTTGGATAGATAACCAGTCGACCGTGACGCAGTGCTGTTTATCAAAACTGAAGGTGCTCCGCGGTCGGCTGATTCTACGGCGATAGTGCTGTTTATCCAAACTAAAGATATCACCGGTTGCCTTCACAGTACTGTTTATCCAAACTGAAGATGTGTTGGTGGAAAAAGAAAAGAAAAATCTCAAGGTTGTTGAGAGAGTTTGCGCAGGGCAGATTTGTGTGTGTTTGTGGGGGCCTTGAATGATGCACAACCTCTTCTATTTATTGTAGCAGATCCCCATTCGATAGAATTGCAGTCGTATTCAGACTAGGACTCCTCATTCTGGTCTAACCCTGTCTCGACCAATCCTACTTCAACCAGGACTTTGAACCTAGCCTTTTATCAGGCCACCTCCATCTCCTCATCTCGACACCCTTACCTTTGCTGAGACTCCTTATTGTACCAGGATTCCTGCTAACCGCAGGACTTCGCCTATCTTCACCATTCCTTCTCTAAATAGGACTCAATAAACTCGGCCGACCTCGGCCCAAGAACCAAACAATCCATAATAACTTTTTAGGTCAAACCTGGGCCGAGAATGATTCCCTAATTCGGCCCAACCAATATTTTGGGCCCAAACACAAACATAATATGCATTCAAATATAAATTAATGTACAATAATGTCTTTTGAATCCGCCATAACACATAAAGTAGACGTTAAATATAAATTAACCTACAATACAGTCATCTGAATCCACCATAATACATAACTAGACAAAAAACTTTTGTCCGAAGTAGATAAAGTGTCAGACATAGCCGTAAGGAAAACCAACAAACTATTCAATAGAACCTGAGCCTTCTGCCAATCCTCCCTGTGCTCCAGAGCTTTCTGCAAATCCTCCATGTGATCCAAAGCCTTCTGCCAATCCTCCATGTGCTCCCAAATACCTCATCACATCCCCATCAAAACTACTCGACAGCAATCCGAAAAACAAACCCAGGGATAATCCACCATTGAAAACACCTTGAGAAATATGTGAGTTACTATGCGACTGAAAAGGCATATGCTGCATGGGATATACAGGCGCAGATGGCTGACTGGGGGCCGAATGCTATGATGCTTGAGGGCTGAGTGGTGGCCGCTGCAGATGTTGTGGAATAAGCAACATCAATATTTGATGGTGTTGCATCAACATCTGCTGGTTCATCGCCTGCTGCTGCGAGGTCTTTGATTTCTCAAGCTCAACCATTACCTTCGCCAACTTTATGGAGGCTTCTTCCTCCCTTCTCCTTAATTTGTTGTTCTCAGCTACCACCTTGGCCAATGCACCCCTGGATGATTTCCTGGAAGACCTAGCACCTGAAGAGCTTGCATATGACACCATCTCTGGTATCACCCCATGACCATAACCTCGAACCTTATTTCTAGCCTCAGAACCCATCTGCTCAACATAAATATGTGTTCTAACCTTAGAGGTGTCCTCTTCTCCAGACTCGACAATTGACTGAATTCGACTCTCCATAGATGTCTTGCAATATAATATTCAAACAAAATAATAAAAGATTATTACAGAAAAATAAATTAGATTCATAAAAACAGATTCATCAATCCAAACAGAAAGATAAACAAGGTTAAAAAAAAAACAAAACAGATTCTAAGTTTAAATAATGTGTTCTAACAAATGCAATATTATTGTTTAAATAATGTGTTAGACACAGATTCATCAATCCAAATAGAAAGATAAATAAGAATTAAATACAAATAGTCATAATCTGAATAGAGTTATAAATCATGTACCCCTCTCTGTTGTGACGATTCATCAATCCAAGAGTCATCTTTCCGGGTATGGGTGGTTCGAAAAAAAGAGATGGGATCCGGCTACTTCCCATGCTTGTTCTTCTTTAAATACGTTAAAAGAGAACAACAAATACATATTAACCCCAGATTATAAATACAAAAATAAAAAACACTGCATATATTACAAATTAGCAACACATACAAGTTCCTCGCGAACCCGAGCAAACGTTTTTGAACCAGTTGTATGGTTTTTAACTCCCGATTATACTTGTTTTTCTCTGCCACCTCCTGAAAAGTAAAAAAAAAAACCTTATAAGACAAACATATTTCAATACCAAATATCAAATCATTAATTTTTTACCTTTGTTTTAGGATTATCCCAATACGCTAACATCTCGGCCCACTGACCACCATCCACACCAGGGGAGGTTCTGAGGGCTCATGCTCTTGTCTTTTGGTGTAATACTCCGCTTTTAAAACGTTACGGTATTCCTTGTAAGCATGATCCGCAACATGGAGAGTCATGTTGCGAATCAATGGAATTCTGTCAAAGTCTTCATCAAGAAAAATGATATTCCCCTATATTCATAAAAACAAACATGTTAATACAGATCCGAAATATAGTCTTGAAATATAGAAGTACAAATGAAAATATATACTTTAATTATTTCCCACAAAGCTTCCTTATCATCTTCAGGAACCAACTGCCAATCCCTCTTCATGGAGACTTAAAGTGGATGTCTACATGCAACAACCCCCATGTTTTGTTGAGCCTCTATATCCTAATTTTGTTTGTAAGTTGAGAAAATCTTTGTATGGACTCAAACAGGCTCCTCGAGCTTGGTTTGATAAATTGTTTCAAGCTTTTCACTCTCTTTGGTTCAAACAATCCTCCTCAGATGCTTATTTGTTTGTTTTCAATGGTCCTCAGTTGGTAATTGTTCTTATCTATGTTGACGATATTCTTGTCACTGGACCAAATTCTCTACTTTGTCAACAATTTATTCAGCAACTCAATGCCCAATTTCCAGTGAAACACCTTGGTCCTCTACATTATTTCTTGGGTTTAGAGGTACACAGATCCCCACAGGACATATTTCTCCACCAAACCAAGTACTTACCGGATTTTCTCAAGAAAACAAGCATGGAGGGTGCAAAACCTTGTTACACTCCTCTCGGATCCAAGAAATTAGATCACAGTAGGCCTCTCTTGTCCAATCTTACTGAATATCGTTCAATTATTGGTGGTTTACAATATCTAACTTGGACTAGACCGGATCTTGCCTTTGCTGTGAACCAGATCTGCCAATTCATGCATGCTCCCAGGGAACATCTTTAGAAGCTAAAAGAGTTCTCAGGTTTCTTAAAGGCTTTATTTCCCATGGTTTGTGGTTCACAAAGGGTCATGTTCACCTTTCAGCAAACTCTGATGTTGATTGGGCTGGCTACACATTTGATAGACGTTCTACCAATGGCTATTATGTGTTCCTAGGCTCTAATCTTATTAGCCGGAGTGCCAAGAAACAAAGCACTGTTGCTCGGTCATCTACATAAGTTGAATATCGCTCCTTAGCTCACACAGCTGCAGAAATTACTTGGGTTTGTAAGATTCCCATAGATCTTCACTTTCCTTTATCCACATTGCCTGCACTTTGGTGTGACAACATTTCAGCTATATCCTTAGCATCTAATAATGTCTTTCATGCTAGAACAAAGCATGTTGAGATCGACTATCACTATATTAGAGAATTGGTTCTGGCAAATCTCCTTAAAGTGCAGTTTGTTTGCAGTGAAGACCAATTAGATGATCTTCACACCAAGTCCGTGTTCCAAGCTTCCAATTGGAATCATTTTTTATTCTCTTTCTCGCTTGAGGGGGTGTATTAGGAAGAATGACAAGTCATCCATTCCAGTTACTGTAAATGTAATTAGTTGTGGTTACTATTGTGATTAGTTAGGGAAATTGTAAGATTAGCTATGGCAATTAGAGGTATCTATGTAAATAGCCAAAAGGCTATATATACCAACACACTCTGTAATTCATTATTCAGTCAATACAATAAGAAAACTTACAGCGGAAGTTTTCTATTTTAATAATCATCACTCAAAGCAGAATAAGAATCATCGGAGTTCTTATTTCTTCTTTTCTCATTCTTCTTTGCAACCTTCTGCCTCTTTCCCAAATTAGCTTCAGAATCATCTTCATCTAAAACATGCGTCCTTTGAGGCTTTTTGAATTTCTCAACTTTCTTTCTTGCACCATCCCTCCTAGCATCATCATCACTCGACGTAGAATCATAATCATAGGAGTTCTTACTTCTTCTTTTCTCATTCTTCTTTGCAACCTTTTGCTTCTTGTCAAGTTCAACTTCCGAATCATCTTCATCACTGCTGCTACTTCCACGACGCTTCTTTTTATCAACCTTGGGAGGAGGACTGCCACTGCTTTTGGTATCAGAAGAATCATGCTTATGCCTTCTCTTCCTACTTTCTTCCTTTTTGTTCCGCTTAGATTCTTTAACTCTCATTTTCTTATCTTCTTTCTCATCCTTCTGCTTTTCCTCCCCATGTTTCTTCCGCCCATAGTCCATGTCCAGAAATGCATGCCCACTTCTCTCTTGAAACTTGTCATCGTCTTCTGGACCATTCTTTCGATTACTTTTCAATCCATCTTCGATATCATCAGTATTCTTGTCAGCTGATTCAGGCGCAGCTAGCCCGAGAGCAGCTCTTAATGTTTCCATTTGCTTCTCCTTCCTAGCAGCAATTTGGTGGGTCTGCATATCTGAAACCATATTTAAGTAACAAAAATTACTGGTAATGCTAATCAACTTTTAATCACATTCTTACTTGGCAAAACCGCATTCGAAATCCATACGACATAAATTAGAAATACAAGACATTAACAATATCATTCAAAAATGCAATATTTTTTCTGAAACTTTCAACAACAAAAAAGAGCGTGCAAACTTACTTCTTATCGGAGACAACAATAGCGCCGGGTCCGACACGCTCCTCCGAAGCCGCGATGGCTTTGAGAGCCATCCGAGCCTCGTCAAGCTTCTCGGCGATTTCAGCGTCGGTAAAACCCTGATCGATGAGCTTATCTTCGAGCACGACGAGTTTGAGCTCAATATGGCGCTTGCGATCGTGCTCGACATCTGTTGGGCTTCTTGGTGACGTCGTTGTGCCCTGGTCATCGTCGAAACCGCGGGAGGAGTCGACGACCTTCCCAGTCCTTGATTTGATGAAGAACTTGTTGGTATGGATGTAGCCATCTGTCCCAGAACCCCTCGGAGTCTATAACCCTATTTCGTTGTACATCTCACACCTTTGGAACCTTAGAATTCGAAATTTAACGGATCTAAATCGAGCAGAAACATAAATAGAAGAAGAAGAAGGTGTTTGGTGAACGAAGAATTGCAAGCGATTGATATTTGGGGGGGAAACAAATGGAAACCTGGATTGGTTACCGCCCTCTATCTCTCTCTATCCGTATTACGTAGCGGAGGGCTAGATATAGATTTTAAGAGTTTAAAAGCAAGTCCACCTCCAAGCAATTGGGCAATTCAATCTGTCCACCTCAGCCCAGTTAGTCGGGCTATAGACGGGCCCAACAATTGGCATTTGACGAGAGTAAAACCTAAAACCTCTCACTTACAATGAAGAGAAATACTACTAGATCGTAGTACTAAATGGCAACTATTACCCTTGATTAGGATTCTGTCTTTTTAAGGCTTGTTCTATGAACACCCTACATATTGTTGAATATACCCTATATACTTAATAAACCCCACATTTGCTTTTTCAATTAAAAATTATCTTAATACACCCCACACACTTTTCCATAATACCCTCACATCTCACTATCTCTTTATACACCCTCACACTCCCTATATACACCCCCACATTCTTTACACTATTAACAATAATGTAAAAAGCCAATGCGTAATTCACATCCACCATATGTTTAAAAAAGAAACAAATTTTATTAATCATTTAACATGTAGATTCCAATACAAACTTACAAATACAATTTCCCTTCTTTCTTGGCTATGGCAGCCTTTAGTATGCCGGTAAATAAAATAACTTACTCGTGAAGCCCTAGAGACTAAAGATCAAAAACGAACTTGGCCTCTCACTAGTAGAAAAAACACTTTGCGCGACGTAGCCAAATTCGTCACGCAAAGTATGTTTGCGTGACGCTAAACACAAAACGTCGCGCAAACGGTCTTTGCGCAACGTCGGTCTTCGTCGCGCAAAGTGTCTTCGCGCAAACGTTTTGTGCGTCCCGCAAGATTTTGGCGCCAAACCAAGTTGGCTTTGCCGCTTTTTTCGTTGACTTTGCATGACGCAGGGCCACCTACGGCACGCAAAATAGCCCCGCGTGACGCATGTTCACCAACGTCACGCAAAACAACCTTGCACGACGCCGCCTACGTCACGCAAAGCTGTTTTGCGTGACGCTGGTGAACATGCGTCGCGCAAAGCTATTTTGCGTGACGTAGGTGGCGTCACGCAAAGTCAGCGTCCTTTTTTTCCATCACTTAATCAGTTTGGGAGGTAGAAACTGCAAACTAGTTGCAGTAGCTACCTCCCTCCCCATTCTCTCTTAAAACCTTCTCCAATTCTCTCCCTTCCTCAATCTTTTTCTATCCGGTAAGCGATTTGATTTTGTATATG
>JAOEHR010000056.1:6181540-6194994 GCA_025448175.1 Aronia arbutifolia
TGTCAAAAATCCACCCAAAAACAGTGAGTGAAATCGGAAACAGAACATGCAAGCATTCATAAAACAACATGAACAAACATATGAAAAATTAAAGGGTGTGCTTAAATGTAAAATTTCCATGAGTTTGTAGGATCTTCAAAGATCATATGCTACCTTGAAATCGATGTTATAATTTCTGAGTGTTATGTAAATGACCCATTAACTTTCTACGTTAACAGTTAAGACATAAGAAAAGGTAAAATACATTTACTTAGATTGACCAAATTGCTTAAGTCTAATTCCCAAACTATGTAATGTACAACATGGTCATCTTTGCGCAATTATTATGGAACAAACTACAACCAAATTAATGAATTTTAATTTAAAAACAAAGGTTAAACATTACTGAAGACTGAATGCGTGAAAAAATATAGGAGAGTAAACCAAGCATAAGTTGAAAAAAAAATTACTTGGTTGCAAATGACTATTAAAAGTAAATTCATATGAACTTACCATGCCTCTAAGCATCATACTGATAAAAGCAGAATACTGTTCACAAAGATTTATCTAGGGGTGGGTTCAATTCCAATTGGTTTGGTTTTATGCCAAAATCGAAAACCAAACCGAAATTACTGTCCGGTTCAAATTTTTTTTCGGTTTTGTCAATTCAGTTTGGGTTCAGTTCGGTTTTGTCAATTCAGTTTGGGTTCAATTCGGTTTTGTCAATTCGGTTTGGGTTTTTTTAATAAATCCTGATTTTTTTTTTCAAGTAAAAATCTAGAAATGGGTCCTTTGGAAAGAAACTATGCTTCCTTGATTTTTTGAAGTTCTGCATCATTTTTATGGCATCTTAAGATGCAATTGAAGTTCACTAGTCAAATCAAGCCTGCCAAAATCTACCCTATAACTGAAGAAAACATCAATTTTATCAAAACCCAATTATCACAACTTAATTATCACTGGTGGTCAATCATCTGGCGAGAAGTTTCTGGGTCCCATGAACTTTGCATAGGCAGCGCCAAATGTGTTTCTGGTAGATGCCATGCATGACCCACATTTACAGATATTACATGGGGTTACTCCAACAGTATGGTCTAAAAAGAAAGAAACACATTGATCTAAGGATAACAAGAAGAAACAGTTGAAGAAACAGTTGAAAAAACAGAAATTCATTATATACCAGCAAGTAAATGGATTAGCAGTGAAATCATGATATCTCAGACCATTATCAGTCTGTTATTAGTGGCAAAAACGACACAAAATAGTTTACAAAAGAAGAATCAGTTCAATAAGAAACGCATTATAAGTAACGCTACAAAAGCACACCTATAACGGAAGATAACATGCATTATAAAGGTCACATATAAACCAAGAGCAGCAGCACTCAACACTGAGTATTCAGCAACACAAAGAACAATATTGCAATTTTTATATGAATGGCTAAAATATGACTTATGTTTAAGTAATTATCTAAATCAGCATAACAGCTAATACTGTCACAGATATGCTCTAGAATAAATTGCATTTCCTTTAGGTTCCTAAAGTCTAACAGAACTGTTTTTAGCCAGTATCCAAGTTATAGCCATATTTAAATTTCACTACACATAAAATGCACACCAAATTATACACAAATTATGATTTTAATAGGGGCCATATCGTAAAAACATAACCTACAATATTAAAACTATAGATTATAAATAAATACTTTGCACATAAGGAGTAAATTCATAAGCTAAATTACTTACTCTGAATTTGTTATAGATCCAGCAGCAGCCTCATGCCTCCTGTGCAAGTGTGCCTCCAGAATGTCCATGAATCAGATGCAATGCAATCTCATTAGGATATGCATGTATTTAGAAGGTAAAACAAACAACACAAACTAATATACAACGCTCCCAAGCACACACAGACTGAAAGAAAAACATAGACGTCTGAAAACAATTTCATGCATTTAGTTTCACGTCAAAAAAAAAACAAAAAACATGACATGGTACAACGCATCAACTGAACCCTGTTTTAGAAGATCCAATGCACATTTCAGAATGCATGCAAATGCACTTATATATTTCAGATAACTAATACAAAAGTGAAACCCTCCTCGCAATTTCAAACGCAAACCAAATAGCTGACACCAAAAGGAAAAGGTAAAAAACAGAAGCTACAAGAAGAAGCCAAACTTATCTAGAGCAGTGACACTAAGATTCAATTTAAATAGATTTCCAAGCGAACCGAGTAGCTTTACGTAGGAAGAACAGAAGGGCAAAGCATGCAGCATAATGACATTCAATACAAGCGAAACCAAGGTACCTTCTCCTGGGTTCCTTTTAAGCATCTAACCGCTGGAGGGTTGCCTCATAGCAGTATCACATACCCCGAATGAAAAGTCAAATTAGAATCTCCAGAACCCAAATAATTAAGATACAGTGGTATAATATAAAGATACAACTTACAGAAAGGACATGAAAATGAAGGATGTTTAACAAACCTACCAATCATAAAGTAAATTCTAAGGACCACAATTACTAAGGAATGAACTTCAATACAATTATACAAGCAACCAAGAAAAATATATATATATATAGTAGACAGTAAGAGTATAGAAGACGAGGGTTTACTCTGCCTTCAGGGCTCCTCTTTATTCTTTCGAGAACTCTCTCAAATGCAGGCTTCCCAGTTGTCACTCCAAGAGCTACTATGAGATCAGCTCATCTTGGGTCCAGCAATGCGCCCACAGTTGAACCGACCGCAACAGTCTAACACGAGCACTTCCTAACATGGCAACTCTCCGATTTTCTTGCAATCCAAATCATTACATGCAAATTTCAGCAACAATAAATGAAGAAGATCATCAATTTGATCAAAACCTAATTATCATATAACTTAAATTGATCAAACCCAAATACCAAATTGTAGAAAAATTAATTGAAACCCAATTGAATAGAGATGAAACCCAACTCACAAACCAAGAGAACAAAACCCAATCAGCAAAATCTCAGATTTGATCCCAAAAAATCACCAAATCAGAGAAAAACAAGACGAACACAACTGAACACAGGCAAAACCCAGAGGAAAATCACCTGAGCTGCGGACTACCAGAGCCAGAAGTGGCATGATCAGTCGAGTCGGAGGGAGAGCACGTGAGAGCAGGGAGGCGTATCGCAGCGAATCGAGCGAAGTGGGCGAGGTGTCAGTGTGCGACGTCGAGAGGAGGAGGTTCTGAGTTTGGAGGGGGAGCGGCAAGGTCGAGGTATCGAGATCGATTTTGGAGTCTGGAGGCAGGTGCGTGGGGTGTATCAGCTAGGTTTAGTGTAAAACACAACGCGTGACGGGTTTTAGAGGTACGTTCGGATTTTGGTTCGGTTGGCTTTTTTCCATTCGAATTTTTCCGGTTTCATTCAATATTCTGTTCAATTTATTTTTCGGCTTTTCGAACCCATGTCTAAATTATCAAATAAATTACACAAAATTACTTTAATTATGAATCGAATCACAATTTCATACCTCATATTTTTATCTCTCATTTGAAAAATCTCATCCCTCGACTCCATCGAGTTCCTCCTCCCTCCCTAGAACAACGTCTTACACTTATGTGAAATTTCAGGAATTTTATGAAGAATGGGGCTTGAGAGGCAGCTCATAGTAGCATATTCTTCTCAACAAAATGGTATTTCTTAGAGGAATGATAAGACTATTGTGGAGATAGCCAAAAGCATGTTGCATGAGAAGAAGTTTCCCTATTACTTTTGGGGTGAGGCAGTTACTACTGCAGTCTACATACTCAACAGACGTCCAACTAAAATTGTTGAAAACATGACTCCATGTGAGGCAATCAGTGGCAGACTGCAATGAATCAAGCACCTTAAGTATTTGGCTGCACCTGTTATAGTTATACCATGTTAATTGAGACAGAAGTTGGATGAAGAATCTGTCAAAGGAATTTTTGTGTGTTATGGAAAGGCTGAGAAAGGTTACGGATTCTTCAGTTTGACTACAAAGAAGATTATGTTATCTAGAAGCGTAATATTTGATGATGATGGAATGTGGGATTGGAAGTCTGATGAAGAAGCCCTAAGGCATTTCAACTGAATTTGAGTCTTGATGAAAAGCTAAAGGGAGTCAAGATTGATCAAATTGACACTGTGGAAGCATTTCAGGTACAAGGGAGAAATATTCAACATGTGCTTGAAAATTCTCAAACTGAGCAAGGTGAATCTATAAAATCTAACCAAATGACTGAGAAATAGAATTGGTCCAAATGAATGTATTGATATTAGTCTACTAACTTTATACAGAGAGTTCCCTATAAACAAGCAGCTGATCCTGCAATACTACTATACAAGAAAGGAAGGAAATATATACATATTAATTACTGATTACACGCCAATTATAGGCCCTTTATGATAAGGATCTTGATTGCTTTCTAACAGAATCTAGTTCCTGAAGTGATACTCCAATCAGGCTATACATTTTCATCTGGCAGTGGGATTTTCTCTTGGGCTTCAGTTAAGCTGCGCCGTGTGACACTGTCAATTGCAGAAGCAGAATACATGAGTGCATCATAACAACTCAAGTTGTGTCAGAAGATTTTGGTCAGGAACAAACCGAAGCAATTCCCCTTTATGGCGATAACATTTCTGAAATTGCAAGGATAAGAAATTCAGTCTTTCATCATATTTCGAAGCATATTGGCAATAGGTCTCATTACATTAGGAGAAGCTTTGCAATCCAACATTATCAATCTTGTCTAATGCGAGTCTGAAGAACAATTGGCATATATTTTTACGAAAGTGTTGCCAAACGACAAGTTCTACACGCTCAGAGGTCTATTTGAAGTGAAATCAACTACAAGTTTAGAAGAAAGTGTTGAGATATAAGCATTTGTCCAGATTTTCTTCTTTATTTTTTAGCTTTGAATTTCTGGACTTGTTGTTATTGATTATAATGAACGACTAGGATTAGAGCTAGCTTATAGACTAAACTATAAATTTATGCCCGCGCATTGCTGTAAGATTGAAAATTGTATGGAAGATTATGTTTGAAAGATATGAAAAATTGTGTTGCAAAAGGTTAATTTCCTTTGTTTAATTTGCTCAAAGTAAATGATATCAAAATCTCAACCAAAAGGTTGGAAAATTATTGTGTATAACAACCCTAAAAAAGATACTAACTTTAGAATCAATTCAAGTATATTAACAACACGTTCGCACTCAGTAGAGAAAAACTAATCGAAGGCAAACCCGCAATTCTTCTAACTTTATTCTTTGGCCTAGAGATAATTTGTGGGCAAAAACCCCACAAAACCCTTCATTTAGTTTGTAAAAAATAGCAAACTTTGAATCAAATGACATTTCACGTCCCGATATATGATAACCAAAACAATGGCAAGCAACTTTAGGTGTTCTATAAAAATTAAGACCAAAGTTAACCAATAATTCCAAAAAACAAAAAAAAAACAAACAAACAAACAAACCCCATGTTTGAACAAAAAATTTTAATGTGGAATAATTACTGTATATCTTTTTTGGTTGAAGAAATAATTACTTTAAAGGCATAAAAATTTAAACAATCCAACCCAACTCAAAATTCCAATTATCACCAAGAAAAAATAGCAGTTTTTAGTAAAAATAGTTCCTAAAATTTGCATAACTTATCTCTTTAGTTTTTAAGATTTAAAATCAATAGAAATGGTTAATGTTTGTCACAATCAATCATAAATCACCGTTCAATCTTATCTAACAAAGTGGGCTTCAATTTTTAATTCACACTTTTGCCATCAGATATCTCTCACATTTCATTTCATCCTAGCCGCTCTGTAATCTCCATCGAGATTTTTCTTTCCGGATTCTCAACTCCAGACTGCTCTGCACAAAATCCAAGGCATTCACCGAGCCTGCAAACAAAACTTTGTTTGCAGGCTTCCCCCAGATATCAGTCCGGAAGCTGGAAGTCCATAGGTAAAAATCTCCCCCGATTTGCTCGATGATGTCTCCCTCCCCCGATCTGATAGTATGTATTCTTTTTTTCCTTTTTTAAAGATTTTTTTTGCTAATATTTTACAGTATATATGTTGAGTAATTTTCTGAAGAGTAAACATGTTTTAGATTTGAATATGCGGCAATTGGTGCACCTGGAGGATTCCTCTTTCAATGGTGCTCTGTCTTTGCATCTGAGTATATTTGTACCGTAAAAAAGTTAAGGTCTGGGTCTGGGTCTGGGTATATCTGAGTATATTTGCATCTAAATGTGCTACGCGAAGAGATTACTTATTTTGTTAGTTAGGGGAAGCACTTTGTGGAAGCAGGATGGGAAATTATTCAAGTAGAGATGATTTTGTTGAGCCGGCTGCTCTTTGTTTTTGCTCGGGCATTGCCACACATGCGCTTGGTTTGTGAAGTATATGGAGTTTTGCGTTGGTGGATTCGAGAGCAGAGAGCTTTCGGTGCTTCTTTGCAACGACAAGTTCATCTGAAAACTTAACAAGGAATGGAGAGACAAGGGCCATGCCACTGATGTTCTTTCGCTGTCGCAGCATGTCCCTAATCTTAAGCTTCCCATTATACTAGCTCATTACTTTTTTAGTTTTTGGTTCCATTTCTTTTTGCATAGTTTTAATCACTGAACATTTGTATTATATGCAGCTTATGTTGAGTGACATTGTGATTTCTGTTGAGACAGCGACAAGGCAAGCAGAGGAAAGAGGCCACAAGCTTATTGATGAGATACGTGTTCTCATGGTTAGTTGGTTTAAGGATTTTTTCCATTGGAGAACCAATTAATTCAGAGCGATGCTTTTTAGTATTGTTTGATGACTTTAATTACTGAACCCTCCTGCAGATACATGGGTTGTTACATTTACTAGTATTTGATCATGAGATTAGTGAAGAGGCCGAAGTGGAAATGGGGAAGGAGGAGGAGCTTCTTTTAAAGAGTCTTGGGTGGAAGGGGAAATGATTAATTCAAAGTGCACATGATGACGAAACTCACAAATTCCCATGAGGATAAACCAGATGGTAATTTCATCTTTTACAGCTTCAGTTTCACATCATTCGTCATTGGATTTGCCAATATAAGTTTTTAGTGAGATAATCTTACTGGTGAATTGTTAAAAGGCAGGAAGAGAGAAAGCAGCCTGTGATTTTATAAACTAAAGTTCAGATGCATTTTCTGTGGTATGGATGGTAAGTTGGCGGTTGGCGGTTAATGTAATCCTGCGCCTTCATTGTGCTTTGGTTTTTTTTTTTTATTTGTTAGTTGATCAGTTGATACATTATATGACAGTTGATCTGCAAGATGCAAAGATGATTTCTTTGTTTCTATATACTGTTTAATTATATCAATGGAAATTGGTGCTGCTATTGTGGCAGTAGATGAATTTCTGGCTTTTGAGATGAATTACCAAAAAATTTTGATTTCTTTTTCCTTTACATGCTTTTCTTTTAATTTTGCAGGAATTCTCATGTTGCTTTGATAAAGTTATACATGGCCATGATAAGGTATTGCTCATCCCCACAAACATTTTGTACACGTGTGGCATTAATATATTTTGTTTTCTGATTGAATTTGTTTTGATTCAATGGGGTTGGTGAGCTAAATAGCAAGTGGCTTTCTTTTGGTTTTTGGATGGCTCTTTTGGGTTGTTCTTAAGTTCATTTTTTCTGATTGAATTTCATTTGATTCAATGGGAATTACACTTTACTTGTGGTTTGTAAATTGAAATGCATGTATCGTGAGATTCATTATTTTGAGTATGTTCTTACCTGACATTTGTAAACTTTGAGTATGTTCTTACCTGCCATTTGTAAGCTTTTGATTAGTTATGAAAGTTGATATATTTTGTCTGTTTGTAAACGTATGACGCACAATCAGTTTCTTTTGAGTTGGGTTGAAATGATGTTGATTGTGCTGTTATAAAGCTCCTTTCTATAGTTAGGTTGAAAATCATGTTAAAAGATTCTTTATTTGGTTGGTCTGATCCGTAACAGATGGATTGTTTTCTTTGAATCAAAATTTATCTTTTTTTGTGTGAAATTATAATGGAATTGCAAATTTGTCAGGTATATCTTAAATTCTTGATTGCACTTACCCACAACTATTACATTATGTCTCTTGACTGGATGGATTTTTATAATTTCGAGGATCTACAGTTCCAATGCTTTTGATGCATAAAGTAAGGAGGAAGCTACTCCTCTGGAGCTTCTTTGGCATGGTAAGTTGAAGTTGTGTATCATTTTTTCCATTCACAAAATTCATTATCTTGCTAGCTTGGCAATTAGTAGTGTGCACAATTGGTAAAGTGTATGAACAAATGTGTGGAAGTTTGAATTGTACAAATGAAAGTGAATTTTAACAACTCCAACTTAGATTTCTTAATAATTCAATCCGTCTTTCTTTCATTTGTGTTCGACTATTTTACCTTTTTTGTATACAAGTACAACTATTGATCGAAAGCCACATAAACTACCTAACTGGAATGTGTGTACTTTTATTTTTTTTTGCATGTAGATAGAAAAAAGACTGATCTTTTCTATGTGAATTATATTTTGTATGTAAAAGTTTTCCTACCATTTTCCATTTAAAACGTATTAATAATTTAATACACAATCGTATCTTTCAAACATAATCTTTATTCAATTTCTAATCCCGGAATGTGTGTTATCTGGAGTTGGCGGGTGGGTTTCGTCCGTCTCGATCAGTTGGATTGGGGGGTAGGGAGAGTGATTTCAGGGATTTGGTTGTATGGACAGCGATTTCAGGGATTGGAAATCCTATCCCGTGATTTCTCTCTGTCATCTCTGTTTCCCCTCATCTCTGTCACACTCAACCTCTCTCTAAACCGTTCTCTTTCACTCTCTTTTAGACTCTCCATCTCTCTCAACCCTCACCATCTTCCCCTGCTCCGTAAAACCCAGAGGCCGAGAGGCCTGAGTCTACATCACACCTCGCCACTCCGGCGAGCCTCAACTCCATCAAACAACCACTAGCTCCCTGGACCTCCCTCTTTCTCTTCTCTGTAAACACCAAGGCGCACCAACGCACCCATTTTTGCCCGAAACATCACCACATAACCACCACCACTCACGCTTTTCTGCTCAGGACACACAGACGAAGGCCTTTCACTAGGCATTCAGTTCTAAAATGTCCGGTCTTGCCGTGACAGGTTATTGGGTTCTTGCGTTGGGTCGTTCAAACAGGGCATTCGGGTGTTGTATTTATTTGATTAATTAATTAACTATTTATTGATTACATTTATGTTTTGATTTCTTTTGGGTTTTTTTATTTTTTATTTTTGTATATTTCTGTTTTTCTTTAATTATTGTCTGGAGTTTGGATTTTTGAGTTTTGCATTCATGCAACTTTATGCTTCTGGGCTGCTTGTGTTAGAGCTAGAGAAGATAATTTAAGTATAATTTGAATCATTGAAGTGATCACTGCTCCCGACCTCGGTAAGCCACCCTTACACTCCTCCTTTATGTTTTCAATTTGGGACTTGAATTCAAGCTGTCATGTCTTTAGGTTTTTCATACTTCTTTCGTCCAATCTTCATCACTCTCTCCTCTCTGTCTCTCTCTAAACAATTTCCAATTGGTTTTTAGAGAGAGAAAGTGGCAGCAGCAGCAGTGGGGAAGGAAGAAGAACTATTCCTGTTTCTGTGATCATTTCTGTCCTTCGAAGCTCTAGGGTTTGGCTTTGGCTCTGTTAGCTGTTGAGGTAATTATTAATCCATACTTTGATTGTAATTTTTTTTTTCAGTATTCGGTGTGTTTGATCAAATGAGTTACTTTGGACTTGCATAAGTTGTGTATAATATTGCTTCAATCATTTGTTGGGTTGCGTCCACCATCTTTGCAAACACTGCTTGAGGACATACCTGATGCAGCAGCTGTTCCTCATACTTCTTCATCTGGGAGAGAGAGGTGTGGGGTGTCCGAGAGAGAGGGTTTGACGGATTAGATTTGGGTGGGATTCAAGGGATTAGATTTGGGTGGGGTTTCAAGGGTTAGGTTTGGGGTTAAGTTTTTGCGATTTGCAAAGAGATGGGGGGTGTCCAAGAGATGATTTAGGAGATTTGGTTTAGGGTTTGTAGAGAGAGAGAGATAGAGAGAGAGAGAGAGATAGATAGGGGGTGTCGAAGAGAGATGTGGGAGGATTTAGGCGAGGGATTTCAGGGATTTGATTTAGGCTTTCCTTTCTGCCACTTGCAGAGACAGAAAGATGGGACAACGGTGAGAGAGATATATAGGGACAGAGAGAGTCGAAGTGACTCTTTTGCCCCCTTCGATCCAAATCCAACGAACGGGATTAGGGGCATTTTGGTCATTCAGCAACCTGGGGATTTGATATCGTCGAGGGTTTTCTGGGATTTCCGTTCCTTGCAGAGGGAGAGAGGTGGGAGAAGTATGGGTGGCGTCGAGGGTTTTCTGGATTTCTGTCCCTTGCACGGTGAGAGGTGGGAGAAGTATGGGTGGTGTCCAGGGTTTTGTGGGATTTTGTCCGTTGTAGAGAGAGGGGGGTGGGAGAAGTATTGGTGCTGTTCCCAAGGTCCTCCTCTTTCTTTCTCCTCTTCCCCCTCCTTCTCTCTTAATTCTGATTTATATTCTGATTTGTGAAGGAGCCCGTGCTTTTCCTCAAACGGATGTCGTCTTACTTGATGAACGGCGGCATGTTCGAAGTCCCTCACCCTCTGTTGTTGTTGGAACATGAGGTGGAGCTGGCGGTGATCATCTCTTAGAAAGCTCGCGATGTTCCGCTATCCACCACCATGTATTATGCTGCTGGTAAATTTGTAATTTTTGTTACTGTTTTTTTGGTTAATTAATCAGTTTTTTTTTCAAGGTCAATAATGTTCCTGTTAATGATTTAGTTTAATTAATCAGTTAATAATGCTGCTGCTAATGATTTAGTTTTAATATAATGATGCTGTTAATGATTTGGTTTTGAGTTTAAATTTGATTAGCGAAAATCGGATGGTTTAAGGTTATGCACTTGCTTTGGATATGACTGCCAGAGAAATTCAAGTTGCTGCTAAGGTAATTATCGGTAATTGGATTGTTTAATGCAATCAAACACGGTAGTGAAAGTTCAATTTTATGGCTACAAGTTTCTATTAGAATGCTAATGCTGCAGTTCATGATGATCAATATGTTCTGATTTAAACAGGTAATGCAAATGTATTGTTGCTTTGTGATGAATGAGTTATCTTTTGCATGTAAGACCTTTTTGTTTCTCGATACTAAGTCTAAAATAGAGATTTCAGAGCAAAACATTGATCCAGTATAAGCGAGTTGTGATTTTGTAGTTTTCATATGTTTCGAGATAAAAGTTGGGATCTGCAGAGATTAGAAAGAGAAAAAGGCAATGGAAAGCGATGCTGACTCTCGAAAGATGGTTCAAGTCTCTGTTGGAGGTACATGGGATTTATGTTTCTTATGTGTTAAGTACATTGTTAGGACTATAGATTTGGGTTGAACTCAATGTTATCCATGTATATAGATGTGTATATAGATATATACATGTAGGGAAGATGGATGGATAGGTGTATGCTTTGTCCGTAAGAGAATAAGAGAATGAAAACAAACCAAACTTGCATTTAAAGCTCTTTTCTTTTTCTCTTTTGACGTAAATCTCTCTTTGTTAGATTGCTAGGGGGCTGCACTGTGTGAGGGCCATGCATGTTTATTATGGTCATATCTATAGTTTTGGGAACTGGAGAAAAGAAGTGGAACAAACCATTTGCTTGGCAGAGGCCGACTTGATTCTTTGTCGAATTTGTAGTGCACAAAAATGGTTGAACATATATGTGAAGGGGATGAGAGAAGGCAGATATGCAAATGCTGTATCAGAGATGATTCCTTTACAGAGTGCGGTGCTTACATTTGTAGTTTTAAGATCGGTGTGGATGTTTCATAACATTGAAGGATCCCTTATTCCAAGAATTGTTGTTGCATTCGATTTTGTGATTTGAACGGTGAAATATATCTATGAACTGTCTTTTTTCTTGGTCAAAATATAAGTTTATATTGTACTAATGAATTATTTCGAGTATATATCTGAATGCGGCCGGTGATCTTGGACTGGGTTTGATATGTTGATTGCTTTAAGCGAATCACTTTGTAGCTTTGATTTGATTTTCAAGAGATTAAATCATTGTCTTAGGCATCCTAATTCCTAAGAAATTTATTGAGCTAAGTTGTTTTAGGTAGGAAATTATGGTTGTTGGTGTTAGCAATGGATTGAGTCTTTCTATTTGCTATGATTAATCTCTAAACAAGCATGACTTTAAATTAGGTGCAAATGACAAATTTTGTTCACAAAAGAAAATGGATAGGTGTATGGTTATTGATCTTTGTTTTTCTTCAATGTTATTTGATTTTTTTTGGTTATTGATGTGAAATCAAATTCGTTCGATGCATTGCGCTACCAGCAGAAGCGCGATGTTCATGAACTATTTTCTTTCAATTGCTCCTTAAACATGAGGGGGCATACTAGCATAACAGCTCCCCGCAAGGGTTATCGAGTTTTTTGGTGAATTTCTCTCTTTTTATTTTGTGTCTATCTGTTGAAATTATTCATGTCTGTCCTTGAAAACCCGCAGCAACGCGCGGGCAGTTTTTCTAGTAAGTACTAAAGCAGTAACCCATACAATTAACCTGTTATATAATGAATCTATTCCATACATGTTTGGAGTTTAGGAGTTTTCTTCCTAACAAACACACTCAAAATATGAGTTTTTAATAGATTTAATTTATTTCATACATAATCGTGCTAGGGTTATTATGTTCCCTTCTTAATGTTTTTCTTTTCCCAATAAATATGGAACCAAACCTATGAACTATCTATCCAACTCGTACGCAAAAACCCAATGAAAAACCATGAAGCAATCCAAGCATTAACAAAATAGGTAAAAACATAAACATTGCTCAAATGCAGAGCAAAGTACCATTTGCCCCACCAATTCCTCTAACACAAAAATAGACCTCAATGGAAGTGAAAATGGGAACAATCTGCATCATGGAGAATTGGGTCAGCGCCAAAGAGAAAACCCAACCGAGAGAGACTACGTGAACGGGTTGAGGTAAAAGTGAAAATGGAGGTGAAATGACACCTGAATTTTAAAATTGAGAATTGGAGATTTCAAACTCTAAATTTTTTTTTTTTCACACAGAAATTTTAAATTTCTATGTTTAAGAATACAAATAAGAGAATTTGTGCATGTCAATTTATAAATTATGAATTTATTCCAAATTTAAAGTTTATTTTTGTTATCTAAACATAGTGCTTCTTTTTTTTGTTTTTTGTTTTTTTGTTTTTGTTTTTTTGGAAGTGGGTGAATTTCATTACCAAACACAAAGGAACGGTACAAGGTCCAAAGTTACAAAGCCATAAACAAACAAAAACAGAACCTGCCAAATTAGCCCAAAAGACCCAACAAACAGTAAAGGCCCAAACCCTAAAATACAACAACAGAAACCCAAGGC
>JAOEHR010000056.1:6563572-6577359 GCA_025448175.1 Aronia arbutifolia
TGCCCGAACAGGATAAATGATCCCAAAGTGCATGTTTGGTAGTCATTCAATTGAAAAAGATGATAATGAGAGTCCAACTCTTTCACTTAGTGAAAATTATAAACTTGCAATATAGCTTCTTTGCGGCAACATAACTATAAAGAGAAGAGGAAGTGACAGTTTGTATTATATGATGATATTGAATTAAGACATAGTATTTTTGTCATGGTCTTCCGGAAAATATGTTCGAATGAAAATGTTATTATGCTCCAATGTATTTTACACACAAAAATATTTGGCCGTCAAGAGTTTGAATCTTGACCTACGACCTAACAGCTAAAAAAACTGTTGTGGTGAATGCGCATACAAAAACCATTTGAGGTCGTAGGCAAAATAGCTGACCCTTTGAGAGCCTCCTCTGATTCCTAATTATTTTTCTCTTTTTCGTGTTTTTGTTTTTTTCCTTCAAAAAACTTCCAAAATTTGTACTGCATGTACTGCCACACAATGTTGTACTGCCAAGTTTCCAATATAGATCCAACAAGAAGAAGAATCCAACACATAATTAAAATGACTAAAATGCCTAGGAATAATTTGGTGATCTTCATTGATTCTGTATTTGGTTATACATATGGTGCATATACATGGTGTGTCAAAGTGTAAATCTACATAGCAAAGCAGTTGCCACCTTTTCTAACTACCATTTGAACCGCCGGAGCATCCTTAGAAAAACCGACGACTTCCCATCTTCTTTGAGCAGACGGCCTTGGAAGATTCTCCGGTACGATGGTCTCCAGTGAGTTAGGGCTCCACTGTGGGCACATTCTTTTGTCACTCCATTTTGCGACCCTCTGATCACTTGATGTTGCTATTTCCAACGGCAAAGGCATCGCTTTTGCAATGGCCTCATGGGTTTGGTTACTTACTACGCTGCCCATTTCCAATCCGATCATGATGCAACTCATGCCTACAACACATCGTTTAGCCCATGATCCATGATCATTTTTGTTCCTACACGCAAATATTTGACACGATTAAACACCAAATGACCTCCTCATGCATAAATAACTTTCAATTAGTCATACAAATACGAGGCATGAGATTGGGGTTTGATTACACATACCATGCAGGTACTTGATTTTGATTTGAAGGCAAAGAAGGGCTTGAACCATGGTTTTGATTTGAAGGTGGCGGATTGAGGCAGCAATTGAAGTTTGTAACAGTCATCTCTCTCTCTGTCCTCTCTCTCTCTTCTTTCTCTATTCCTTCTGAATTTTAGCAATGAAAGAAGCAGAGGGAGCATGTATATATCGTAAGAGGAAGGTTTTGGTTAAACGAGATGGAGTAATTGGTAGTACCAGACAAATACCTCAACGATGACCCTCCACGTGGGGTTGGACCCTCTATCACAAACCAATAGTTGCTTGCCGTCTATTACTACCACGATTTTTCTCTTGGAGACGCGTGTGGGATTGAGTTTCCTGTTCATCAGTTAGAGAGAGAGTATACATATTGTCACTCTCTTTTTCTGCAGATACACCCAAAAGAATCACCTAACTACTCATGCAAAGCCTCTGACTTTCAGCGGAAGCTACCGACAACAAAGCCAGCGTACTCGGTAAACAAAGATCTAACATTTGAAACATTTAATTTGCGAGTACTACGAAGCATCCAAAAAGTCTCATCGGAAGTCATTGGTATTTGGTTGGAGTGCTGAGTGCTCTCTACCTTATTTTGACTTTGGACCAATTACAGCAAATGCTACCAATTTATTTTCACTATCACATGACCCCAAATTTGTTTAATCTTTTCATCATTCATATCGTTAAAACAATCAACAAATTATACTAGTATTTTACTGTCGGCAAAAAATTCATGTCAAAAGCAAGGAGCTTCTGGCTAAAATAAACTTCAAGATTATGAATTCTAGTTTTTTTAATTTGGACCTTGAAAGTTGATTTTTGCGAGATAAGTTTTTAGTTATTAGTGCATTTTTTGTTCCAATTAGATTTGCTTATAGGGGCTTGTGTTTTATGTTCGTGTCTTATGATGAAGATGGTGTAGCCTCCTCTAATGCAATTAGTAACTTGGCAGGTGGTTTTGTGCATAGTCTCTATTGTAATGGTCACTATTTACTTCTTTTGCAGTTCCTCTTCAAAGTGAACGCTGCTTATATTCAAAGAATGTTGCCTTACTAGTTTTCCTGATGGGTAATGCTAGAGAGACTAAATGTGTAGACTAAATTTTGTAAACTAAATGACATAAAAGTTGATGATTAGGTTATTACTTAAATATTAATTAACGTGCTTATTTCTTATTAATGACACATCATTTAGTGTACAAATTTAATCTACATACCATTACTGATTAATTGTCAAATTAAAGTTTGTTTAGTTTTAGAGCGATGATGCTTGTCAGCCAACATATTCACCAAGTGATAACTAAAAGTGGCCAAGTTGACCTTAGTTTTTACTTTTCAAGTACTTGAAAGCTCAAGGTAGGTATAACCACTACAGGGTGGATTAGTAATGATGAATTTTAGGTCTGCATTTCATATGATATATCTTATATTTGATTTTTGAAGCTAATAAATCGCACGATAATGACTAGTGAAATGTTGAAATATATCTACGAATTTTTTCAACTTTCAAAAATGTAGACTGTCGTATCAATACTACCGAATGATCCCCTTTTTAAAAGACAAAACAAAAACTCAAGGTAGGTACACAAAATCTCACCAAAAATTAGGTAGTTATTAATAGGACGCCATCAATTCAACATCCTGACACATTAGTCCTTACCTTGCTGTTAATATTTCTTCACTTCTTTAATTAAATTACTTTAGATATTTATTTCTCAAAAATATCTAATTCTTCGAAAATGACCAAAGCATGTGACTTTGTCAAGTCCCAAAGTCAACAAAACGCAGTTGTTGCTCCGTGTACGACGCCGTTTCACCTCCCCCTAAGAAACCGACCAGTTAGATCTCAGCATTCAGCAGAAACCAGTGTCTTCGTGTAGATCGCCCAAAATCTCTCACAGTGCATCGCTTTTACTGCGATATCGTCACTCTCTAAAACCCTAATTCTTTCTCTTTCTCTAAAACCCTGTTCTTGTACTTACTTCCCAGAAAACCAAAATTCCATCTTTTTCAATGCCTGCACTTGCAAAACCCTAAATCCCCAAATCCAATTGTGAAACCAAATTGAATCCCTTTTCGTTTCAGAAACGGCAATTCTCATTGGATTCGACTGATTTGTCATCCCTTCAATAATCCCAAATCATTTCTCAACCAAAAACCCTTCTTTTTTTTTTTTTTTAAATTCCGCACAGACCCAGATAGCCATTTCAGCTAAAGCCCCAATCTTTCAGCAGAACAAAGTCAGTGATCGACTCAGTGAGTCGCATTCTGAGAAAATTTTCCGATTTTTGGTGGGTTGGTGGGGGCAGAGGATGTTGATGGTTGAGAACTATGGAGGGAAGTAAAGTGGAGAATGGAAGCTCAAGCGAGGGTCGGCCGCCGAACCCTCTTTCGACCGCTGCGGCCTACTGCCAGTGTGGCTTTAGCCCCGCCGATGGCGTTCCAGTGCCGTGCAAGAAATCACTCGTTCGACACCCGTCTCTTGTATGTTTCATTCATTCCTCTGCTTCTGCATTTTTGCATTTGGGTTTCTTAGATGTTTAATGATTAATTTTGTGTTTAAGCTGTTAATTATGTAGAAATGGCTTCTGGAATTTTGATTAATTAAGCTTTCTTGATATGATTAGTTCTGTTTTTCGGAGTATTGAAGATCTGTTTTCGTAGCGATTAAATTGTCGAATATAAATTCTCTGGTCTTGGTGCAATTGTTGAATGTGTGAATGGGATTTTGCAGATGAAGACGAAAACAAAAGAGATCAAAGTTGAGCCGGGAGTTCAAGCAGAGGACTTTGAATCTAATTTCATTCCAATTGTTCGCTCCGGAGCATGGGCTGACATTGGGTCTCGTCCAAACATGGAAGATGTGTATGTCTGCGTGGACAATTTTATTGATGATTATGGGCTCAAGGATCATACCGATGGCCCGAGCGCCTTCTATGGGGTATTTATCGTCTTTACACATGTTCTTACGAATTTCCTAACACATTGTGCAATAACATTCTACTCTGAATTGTTTAGTTTTCATTTGTTGACTATATGCCTCAGTTCTTTAGAGGTAGATTTTTGTGGTGGTTGTTGATATTAGAACATATGTTTCGAACAATAATCTATATGTCTCGCACTTGCTAGCTAATATATCCTTAGGATTTCCTAATTGAACATTCCTACCGTATTGGTTGGTCAGGTGTTTGATGGACATGGAGGAAAGCATGCGGCTGATTTTGCTTCATCCCATCTGCCGAAGTTCATTTTGGAGAATGAAGACTTCCCTACAGATATTGAACGGGTTGTCACTTCAGCGTTTCTGCATACTGACACTGCCTTTGAGGAAGCTTGCACCTTGGATGCCAAACTTGCTTCTGGTACCACTGCATTGACAGCTCTTCTCATTGGAAGGTTGGATTTTTTTTTTCGTTTTCTCTACCTTTGAACTATTGATGCATGTATCATGACTGTTTAGACAGCCGACCCCGCTTAGTGGGATAAGGTTTGGTGGTGGTTGTTTGTTTCCTTTTTTTTTTTCCTTGAATGAATTGTTGCCTTGTGTTAGTGTAGATCAATGACACTAAAAGCATAATTGGGTTGTTACCCTAAATTGTAATTGTTGGTCTACTGCCTTCTGAAGCAAGCTCGGACTTAATTAGAGTACTTGGAAAGTTTAGGCTGCCTAGTAATATTCTGTTGAGATTAGTTTCTTCTTATGGGTGTGGGTAACTATGATCCAGTTGACCTGTTTAGTGTTTACCTAAGGTCAAGCATACGTGTTTAGTTGATTTATTGTGGTTCGATCTGTGTCTTCTCTGGTTAACCTGTTTATGTATGTCCTGAAATATTACAGATGTACCATGAGATGTGTGTCATTGATTAGTCATATGTTGATCTTAGTTTTTATTGCTAGGTTGTTGGTGGTTGCAAATGCTGGAGATTGTCGAGCAGTGCTGTGCCGCCGTGGAAAAGCAATTGAAATGTCAAGAGATCACAAACCAATTTGCAGCAAAGAGAAACAACGGATCGAGGCATCTGGAGGACATGTGTATGATGGTTACCTTAATGGGCAACTTAACGTTGCTCGTGCCTTGGGAGACTGGCATATGGAAGGGATGAAGGCCAGGGAGGGTGGGCCACTCAGTGCAGAGCCGGAACTTATGACCGCAAAGTTGACAGAGGAGGACGAATTCCTTATCATTGGTTGTGATGGGATCTGGGATGTGTTCAGGAGTCAAAATGCTGTGGATTTTGCTCGTCGGCGGCTTCAGGAGCACAATGACCCAGCCGCGTGTAGCAAGGATTTGGTTGATGAGGCTTTGAAGAGGAAGAGCGGGGACAACTTAGCTGCTGTCGTCGTCTGCTTCCAACCACAGCCGCCGCCTAATTTGATTGCCCCTCGCTCAAGAGTGCAGAGGAGTTTTTCGGCTGAAGGTTTGAGGGAGTTGCAGAGCTTCTTGGATGACTTGAAAACTTGAGATGATGTCCCCTTTTTCCCCTCTACATCATGTGTTTGTCTAATTGAAATTTTCCATTGTAGTTTTACTGAGATTTTCGAGTTCCAACTGTAATATATGCGGCGGCCAAGTCGGTAACCTAATTTGTTGTCCCTGTACAACTCTGATTTAACTCGTGTAGACAGTCCTTGATAGGATTTTAAATAGTTGATGGGATTTACAGTGGAATTACTTGTTCATGACTTACCATCATTATTCTAATGGGCCTTCACTTTCGAACTGCATGATGATTGGTTATCTTGCCCTTACATTGTTGCCTGTAAGCCTTTTTGAGAACAACTTAAATGGCGTGTGGTGTACTCGTGCAAATGAAGCTAGGACATACGGACAAAAACTTTCACATGTTTTCATTTAATTGCCACGGAGGCCATTGTCGTGTAAGTTTTTCTCTTTGTTAAGCTGATTACATGCTTTTTGGAAATGCACCTATATAGTGGCGGAAATCGCTTTTAAAATCGTTTGGCCGAAAAAAGTTTTTGGGTTCTAAAAGTGCTTTGTAGTACAATCAAATCAAGCACTTACTAGGTGCTTCTTAAAGGACTTCCAAGTGCTTTAATTTTTTCAAATTTTTAATTGTTTGAGACATGAGGGATTTACCAAGTGGAAGTGTTTCCTATAAAACCATTCTCAAATGGGATCTTACTATGTTAGTTTTCTCCTACCATTATAATTTGTATGCACAAAATAAAATGGGAGCGGTTGTTACCACTGTAATAAAGTCATCGTGTACTCTTCTACGTATTTTTTTTCTTTTTCTTTTTTTATAAATTCAACAACCCAATAACAATGCTGCACGAATGGTACTCGGAGTGACGAACGCTCTCTGCTTGCTATCATCTGAAAAGAATCATAGGTATTTATTTGTATAACATTCTCAATTTTTTTTGGAATTAAATGTTCTAATCGCATAATACTAAGGCTTAATTGAATTAATAGTCCTTGTGGTGATATGGTAGTTAGAAGATAGCACCTGTGAAAAAAAGGTAGTCGGAAGATAGTTGGTTTATTGGATTCATATCTTACATTTTTAACTGGAGAATAATTTAAATATACCTTGACTGAGAAGGCAGAGATGAGCCCTAAACAGCACAAAAATTCAAACACCATCCCCACAAACTCCTTTTCTATACCCAAACTAACTCCTTAAGTAGTCTTCCATAGGCAGGCACAGTTGGTTCACCCAAATTAAATGGGTCTTTTATGTCGACAAAAGTGTGAAGCAATCCTAAACCCTAAACCCAAGTACGTTAATTCCAGTCACCCATTAATTTGTAGGACATGTTCGTGGACTCTGAGCAAAACTAAAGATCATTAAGTCCTTCAATTTAGTCACATGTACATGTATAAGGTTTGTTTTCATCTCTTCTGGAAGTTCAATGCCTTGATTGAAAAGGCAAAGATGGATCCGAAGAGCACTGAAATCCCAACATGGACAATTGCAACAACACCTAGAAAGCCTTCTCTGTAGCCAAAATAATCCTTTATAAAATCTTCAACAGTTTCACCCGAATCAAGCGTATGCTTGATGCCTCCAAATTGTGAAGTAAGCAATCCGTACAAAGTCCAAGACACCGGACACACCCAGTAGAACCATCTCCACCATATCGGAATTCTCTGTGCCACAAAAACCAACATATTGAGTCATAGTATAATATGTTAAATCAAATAAACAAGAATACGCAAAGTGATCATTGACACTGTGTTACGCGTTACTTACTGTTCTTGGAATGATGAATCCGGAAAAAACATTCCATAAGGGGTAGACGGCTGAGGAAGCTACAGCAGCAATGGTTGTGTTGGGAGTAATGCCCACAATCATCATACCATACAATGTGTAGTACAAGAAGGTGAAGTACATGAAAAAGAGATACCAAAAGAACTTGCTGACCGTCCAATCGAATCCGATCATGGTGTATACTATAAGCCCATAGATGATAGTTTGGAACAAAGTATATGGAAGCTCAATGATTATCTACAATAAAATTTGGAATTAGTGTTGGATGATTAGAGATAGGAAAGGATCATCTGCCCTCTAGAAGGGATTTGCAGTTCCCTTCTCTCCTCCAGCACTACTCCCTTTATTTCTAGCCTTTGGATTGAATAAATCAAACGAGATTCAAGGGACAGAAACAAGGGGAGGAGTACATAAGTAGAAAAACGGAAGTTTGGAAATCACTAGGCAAAAAGCAAGCTTCGTTAAACTTGGTAACATACCTGTCCCAAGGCATATGGAAAGGCTGAGTACATTCCAGCAGCCCTTTCTCTGTAAAATACTATCCTTTCAATACCTACAACTGGCTGCACTGATGAGGCATTTTGTATCCCAATGAAGAGAACAGCAGAATACATAGAACCCATTGCATTAAGAATATCTTGTTGGTTATTCCTGCATTTCACAAGAATTTCCCCCGTTTCAACACATTAGGTTTCATATTTCGTCACATACCTTACATACATAGAAATATCTCGAAAGTAATTAACACTATCTATGTACCTTTTGGAGCCAAGACCCCAGAATATTGTCCCAAATACTAAAGCCATCATAGCAGTGTACAAAAGTCTCACTGCACTGTATGACGGGTTTCGCCAGTAAGACCAATGCTGTTTCCATAGGCAAGCTATACACTGGTTGAAGAAAGACTGAGAATACTGTGTAGAAAAGTGCAAATCTCTTGAATTTGGTGGTGGGGTACTTAGTTCCTTGATCAAGACCTTATTTCTCCTAAACATTCGACACGCGGTATTAGTAACTTGAACGTACGTGTAGCAAAAAAACATGATTGTTCGGTTTTCCATGAATTCAATTTCAATTTGTCACCCTTCAGTGTTTAATAAATACACTAGAAGCTAATAAATAAAAGTTCAAACTTTAACGGAAATCCTACCTGTATAGTTCCGAGTTCTTATATATGTCACTGAAACTAACCCCGAGAGCCTCTTCTTGTCCTGCAGAAGTAACCTCCAACATCCAAGTTGCAGGATTGTTACTGTCCCGTAATTTAGAAACTCCACTAATTCCCTTGATGAAATAAAACTTTTTTATGTTAGCAGTTGAGCAGAACATTTTCAGATGGTATAGTTTCTGAGTATGTATTAAGCCTAACCTCAAAATAGTTGATCAAGTCGGAAGAATGGTGGCCTAAAGGCCCAACATATATTTCCTCGCCTCCTCGTTTCAAAAGAAACAGCTGCAATGTGAGATAGTGAATTTCTCAGTTCGTTTTACACCAAGCAACATACTCAACTTGTATAATCCTAAGCATAAAAGGGTATCTAACCTCATCGAAAGCATCAAATATGTCAATGCTTGGCTGGTGAATGGTGCAGACTACAGTTCGCCCAGTGTCCACCGTATTCCTCACTGTTCTCATTACAATTGCTGCTGCCCTGGCATCAAGGCCAGAGGTTGGTTCATCCATAAATATAATGGAGGGGTTGGCAACAAGCTCTACTGCAATTGTTAGCCTTTTACGCTGCTCAGTTGAAAGACCATTCACTCCGGGCAATCCAACAAGTGCTTCCTTTATTGAGGTCAGTTCCACAAGCTCCATAACTTCCTCAATGAACATCTACAACCAATATGCAAATTTATGGTTAATGATTTGACTTGATAGAAAAGAAAATTAATGAAAATTATGTGCAACCTAGCTTTTGGTTGACATTGATTATATCATCTGCCTCAAGCCCCAATAAGAAAAACATAGTTTGAAAGTATACCTTTCTGGTTGGGGAATCAACATCTGGTGGTAACCGGAGCCATGCTGAATAAATCAAAGCCTCATAAACCGTGACATGAGGAGAGTGTATATCTGTTTGTTCACAATATCCGGATATGCGAGCAAATGTTTCTTGATTTTTTGGATATCCAGATACGGTGATGTTTCCCTCGATATATCCACCTGTTTTCCTTCCGGCCAAGACATCCATTAGAGTAGTCTTTCCTGCGCCACTAACACCCATTAGGGCTGTTAGGACACCAGGCCGAAAGGCACCACTCACACCCTTCAGAAGTTCTAGTCGATTCTCAGTTATGCCTTCAGCTTTCATTTCCTGCAAGAATGCATAGCAAGTATGTAAATGCATTCCACACTAGAAGAAACGAGCAAGCACTTCAATAAATATGCCCCTCATCATCAGCAACCTTTACAAAAGCAGAAAAGATACCTGTGGCATGTCAACTGCATATCTGATTTCATTAAAAGTAATTGAGAGGGGTTCAAAAGGAAGAACCATTCCTCGCTTCCTGGTACGATTGGCAGACATATTCTCTTGACTTTCATTTCTTGTTAATGAAAGCTCGGTGGTGTCTCCAGTTTTCTTGGCAAGTTTCTTTGCCAAGGCTTCTTTGGACATTACTGCCTGAGGCTTGTCAATGGCTACAGGAATTTTAATGTGATTGTTAGAACATTTCCAATGAAGACAAGAAAAATGTCTAAGTTGGTACTTACGATCAAGATACTGAAGTGCCAAGGTGAAAAGGAAGTTGAATAAAAGAATAAATCCAAGTAAAGCTACTACTCCAAGCCAGTACCAGCGCGCTTCTGGTAGTACCCCTCGAGACTTCATGACCAGAACTCCTAATGGTTCTGTGGAGTTGGCAGGAACCTATAATCCAAACGTTGCACACACGTACATTTTAGTTAACATTTTTCATTGTTAATTTTTTTTCTCATGTACTAACCCTTCATCTCAGCCAAAAAAAAATGATGCTTACATGTCTCCAACTTTTTCCAAGAAATTCGTTGATGGCCAAGGCATTCATTCCATATGTCATCGGTGAGAGCCAATACCCCCACAACAACCATTTCTTCATACTGTCTGATAACAAAAAGGGCATTTTTTTACCATCAAATCTAAAAGCAGTTAACAAAAAAGAAATGATAACGATGCATCTGTATGAATGATTCACCTCGAGATAAGATAAAGCCACCTAGAACAAAAACAACAACTAAAGCAGCAGATCCAAATGTGTTTGCAACAATTGGGCTCCTGCCTATTGCCGCTATCAATCGGAACAGTCCATTTGCCATCTGGCTAATACACAGCAGTGAAAGGAACTGTTTGAAGAACCTGATATTACAAACTTTCATCAGTTCCATAACAAATGGTTTCGAGGCCAAATTTTTATAAGCAATTTATACTATGTTATGTATTTCACCTTCCAATGTTCGGATCATAACCTATAACGTAGTAAGTAACGGTCACCCAAATAGAAACCTCCACAATGGTCACAGGGATCCTTATCAGACAATTCGGTAAAGCATATGCCCAAGCAGGAAAGAACAGAAGATCCCTTTGCTTGAAAAACACAGGAAGTCTCATTACAGTCATAGCAAGTTCTGAGAACCCACTGAACATAATGATCATCATTGTGAAAAACAAAGCTCCCATGTAAATCCCACCATCTTCCACACTACCTCGGTGCATCTCAGTACGTAAGAATAATGTCATTGTTACCAAAGCCATTAAACTAAACTGAAACCAAAATCAAAACCGGAGTTCAAATTAGTTAATTGCAGGTTGACAATCCAAATTTTCACTTGGCATTTATAGAATGACGAACAATTTTTTTTAAAAGCAATATGATAAGTCATATTTTGAATTCCAGCTGTTCTTCTAAAGCAATATGAAAAATTCACATTGTGATTTTTGGGCTTAAGTCTAAAGCGAATGTTCAACACATGCTCATATTCTACTTACCTGGATCATTTTGAATATGTAGATAAACGAATTCCTCTTCATAAGCAAAATTTGTCTAGACATACAAGCTTTGTAAAGTTCCTTCTTGCCAACTCCATACTTCTCAGTTGTTAAAGATGCAGGGTTGCCTTTAGACTTGTCAAACGGAATGGCAAGCTCATCGCCAAGTTCTCTACCGATGTGAAATGACTGCAATGCTTCAGCAAATTCATCGGAAGTTACAAAGCTATAAGGCTTCTCTTTATGAGCCCAGTATTGCTCTTGATCTTTCCTTGACGTCACCTATAATAAACACAACAAAAAATAAAAGTTGTAATTATCAAGTCTGATCTTCCTGCAGAAATTAAATAAGTAAACGGGAAGATATGTCATTGTACGACTAAATTACTTCTTGTAGGAAATCAGCAACTCCTTTCCTCTCTGGACATTTGAATCCCATGTGTTCGAAGAATTCAAGCACATTCTCACGAGGGCCTTGATACACAATGTGGCCATCTGAGAGGAGAATTATGTCATCAAAGAGATCATAAGTTTCTGGTGCTGGCTGCAAGAGAGAGATTAGAGCAGTTCCATTGAGGATGTGGATGGATTGTCTGAGTGAATTTACTATGTGATATGTAGTCGAACTGTCCAAGCCGGTAGATATTTCATCCATGAAAAGTGCTTTTGCTGGTCCGACCAGCATCTCCCCTGCAGTTTCAGGATTTAGAAATTGGTAGCGACAAATTTGTGGTCTCTTCTAGAACTGCTAATTTCTACCTGTGGTTAGTCTCTTCCTTTGTCCACCAGAGATACCTCGTCTCATGTGATCCCCAACCATGGTGTCAGCGCAAATGTCGAGTCCCAGAACCTGCAAAACTTGATTAGCAAAAACAGAAGGAATATCGTAAAGAGACGACATTTTTATGACCGTATGATGCATCCAGTAGATTTGTACTTCTTACATCATGCGGTCATTAAGTGGTAAAAGAAATGCGGTCCTTCTAGCTAATAATTTTTTCACAATGCATTAATGTAGACGAATGGTGGGTACCTTGATAATGTAATCTGTAACTACATTGGTTTCCTGTCCTTCAAGTGCTGCTGCCTGTAAAATACAAGCAACACCGGAAAATAAAATTTCTTTTTTAAGAATAGGTGCGTAATTGCTGATATAAATGAATTATAAAGAGAAACATTTACAAAGAAAGTAGTATTTCTAAAATTTTCTTTCCTCCACCACTCTTCCGTTTCTCATACCTTCATGTAAACATCAAGATCAGGATCCGGCTTAATGTTTGCAGCCTTTTCTCTCCTTGATAATTCTACCAGCATTTCTGAAAGCGTTTCCAACGCAAATGAACTTCGATTTTCAAGAAATATACTTCAAACTAATTAAGAAGTTAGACATGTAAAATTTCACTGTATTTTAACTGACCATAACGTGGCCCGACCCCTTGACATCTTGCTGAAAAAGCCATCGTTTCTCTCACTGTCAATTCCGGTATGTGTAGATCATGTTGACTAATATAAGCTGATGTTCTCTCTGGTATAAACTCTTCCATCCCATGTCCGTTGTATGTAACTCTCCCCGAAATCTACAAGTTATTACAAGCAATTACTTGAAGCCATAACACAAAAGTTAACGCTATATAGTAAGTTGATTAGATAGAAGTAAATGTAATATGCTTACTTTTATATCTTTACCAAGTTTTCCGGCCAGTGCCAATAGTAATGTGGTCTTTCCAGAGCCCGGGGGGCCTAAAAGCAGTGTCATTCTGCGCAAATTAGACCATAAATTTGAGAACTACTGTAAGTTAAATATTTGCTTCAGTAATATTGCCTAATTAATTACCTTTTTGGCTTGATAATTCCACTAACATCATTGAGGATTGGTAATGGTTGCTTTCGACTTGGAAGAATATGGAGATAATTCAAGAACAACTTCAGAGAGGAAAAAAAAAATGTGATGCACAAGAGAAAGTTGAATTGCTACGTACAAAATCAAACTGCACAAATTTGTAAAGAAAAAAAACGAATATTTATGTTTGATTCAAAAGTTGAGTTACCTCTAACATATTAATGGAGAAGTTGAACATTGTAGGCAATGCCCTACCGCCAACATAAGCCTCTGCTTCAACATTTAAATGCTCGAACCGGACTTCAGTTGTCGGATATTCAAGTCCAACTCTGAGTGTAAATTTTGGAAAACAGAGAAAACCGGCTCCAAATAAGTTATGAGTTTCTTACCAGTACAATAAACTAAAGGGCATCCGAACCCAACCCGTTAAGCTAACACGTCATCCGTATCAACCCGTTTCACACGTTAACCCTTTTTATTTTTTATTTTTTATTTTTTTTAACATTTCATCCAAATCAATTCGGCCCCGTTCGTGAGCACCCTCGAAGATTTCCTTGAGCTTGAGGCGCTCTTTGGTCTGTGCATTCGAGATGACCGCGGCGGAGACGATGGGGAGCAAACCCGG
>JAOEHR010000056.1:7854687-7878067 GCA_025448175.1 Aronia arbutifolia
GACTAAAATTAGATTTTGATCTTACTCATGGTTTTTATCTAAAAGTCATCTTTGCCAAGGATTAAAATGAAGTTTTCTATAAATTTAATGGGTCTTTCAGTTTTGTGAAGATTGTGGAGCAAAAAATAATCAAAAAAATTATGGAGGCGACACGTGTACTTTAGGGTTAAAAATAATCAAGAAAATTACCCTCGAGGCACACCAGGATTCCCATGCACATACAACATACAATAACGACTTAATCAAGGAAGAGTCAAAGGTGATCAAAATGATATTTATTCAAAACCCTCTCATCACTCCTCATCAAATCCTCACCCGCAAGGTAACTCCCAATTATTTTTTTTTCAATTTGGGATTAATTACCAAATTAATTGATTAATTACCAAATTAGTTGCAAGATATTATTTGACATAATATCTTGCAATTTTATTCAAAATACCACCATAAGTGCCCGGTCCCTATTTCTCCAAATAGGGCCGGCCACACCCCTATATATAGCCCCATCTTCACACCAAAAAAGAAAGGTCATTTTCTCCCCAAAAATTCATAAACACTTTCTCTCTCAAATTCTAACTTTGGCTTCGGCCAAAGCCCCCCATTCATCGTGGGCGTGATGCTTTTGGCCTTAATATTAGGTGTTATTATTTTGCAGGCGCATTTTCGTCAAAGTAGAAGACGGCGGAAATTTGCATCCACAAAGATTACTTCAATTACTTATGTTATGATTCGAAATTTTTTCTTAATACATATATGAAAGGCCATCTCTCACAAAGAATTCTAGCTCCGCCACTAACTATAGTGACTATTATAGTAAGTCAAACTGAAGTAGTCAGTTCAGTCCGTTGTACTAATTCACGTTGCGCTTGCAAGTAGCCGTACTACGAGCGCAACGCAAGTAGTCAGTTCAGTTCGTTGTTCTAATTCAACTTGTTTCTTGTTTGTGAAAGCGCCCAAAGGAAATAGGCGGTAGTTTCAGTTTCAGCGCATCTGGTGCGTTGCATTTTGCATATATGGCTGGCTATCTGAGTCTCTGAGCGTGTCGTTTGCTGCACTGAACTGAATTATTCTTTATTGGCTTTCTTTGAAGCAAAGGGACAAGACCGCCTTTGCCAATCCTAAAATATCTTCACCTTCGATCTTTTCTCATATGATATGATATCATATTTGAAGAACAGATATAAATAAACCATACCTGGGACTCTGGGTTTTGTGTGTGTGTGTGTGTGTATAAGCACTAGCTAGTGTGTATCGTATATATTAGTTAGTAGTAGTAGTCGTCGTCGTCGTCAACCATGGCAAACACAAACATTTTAGAAGTTGAGCGAGAGAGCTTCCACAGGTTCTTTGAGTGCTGGCTTGCTGAACAAAACCAGCACCTCCACGACCTCCATACTGCCGCCAAAAATAACACCACCTCCGCCGCTACTAATCCTACAGCCACTGCTGCTATTAATACTAGCAGTAGAAGTTTAGGAACACTGGTGGAGCGCGTGGTGAAGCACTACGAGCATTACTACGAGGTCAAGTCGAGATGGGTTAAGCAAGACGTCCTTCGGATGCTGTCGCCTTCTTGGCGGAGCTCCCTCGAGGACGCCTTCCTTTGGATTGGCGGCTGGAGACCAAGCATGGCTTTTCATCTCTTCCACTCAAAGTCGGGATTGCAACTCGAAGTTCGCGTTGCGGAGATTATCCGAGGTTTTTGTAGTAGTAGTAGTAAGGGTGACTTGGCGAATTTGTCGTCACATCAGCTCACGCAAGTGGACCAGATGCAGCAGAGGACCGTTAAGGAAGAGAGGGACATCAGCGAGAAGATGGCCAAACGGCAGGAGGCCGTCGCTGACTCCTCCATGGTCGGCTTGTCCCACGTCATTACGGAGTTGATGGATGCCGGTAACGTTGGTGATGATCCGGTTGCGGAGGAGGACCCCCGAGTGGAATCCGCTCTGGCATCCAAGGAGCAAGGTTTGGAGGAGGTTCTGCATAGGGCTGATAATCTACGGCTGAGGACGCTGAAAGCTATCACTCACATTCTGACTCCAATCCAGGCCGTCCATTTCTTGATTGCTGCTGCTGAGTTGCACTTGAGGCTTCATGACTGGGGAAAAAACAAAGACGCCACTACCCGTGCCCAATCTTCTCAACCATGATCATTTCATCTCATGCATCCATCCCGTCGGTCTAAATTAATAACGAGTTTTTAGGCGAAGGCCTAAGTACGTAAGTATCTTGTCGCGCGTAATAGTGTAGTAGATTATGAAATTGGTGTGAGACTATACCATACGCTCGAGGTCTTCCCCACTCGGTTTACTCTGGGCAAGGTTTTATTGACAATTAATGCGCCACTTTAAGCAAGTGTACCTTGTTATAAAGCCCTTTTTTTTTGTCAAATAAGATTACTTACATTAAAAACTAGTACAACGTCCAAAAATAGTCAGCTAAACAGTAAAAGGCCCAAGCAAAAAGAGAGCTGCAACCAAACATATAACCAGAGGCCCACACATGCTTAGGTCTGAAGACCGCAAAAACAAACAACAAAAAAAACCATAATCTGAAGCAGCATAAACCAAACTGTCGTCGCCGTCGCATCCTCAAAGGAAACCAAACTCTGAACCAAGAAAGTGGACACATGATCTAAGCTCCCTCACGAACCCCTACAAATATATATAAACAAAGCATATTATGGATAAAAAGTGAGGCTAAGGGGTATGCAAAATACTCTTAATGTAGCGAAGGCCATAGGACACTTGGCCTTGATGGGGATCCAGCATGCCGGTTGAGGAGGGGAGGTGAGGGATGTGGATCTAAAATTCAATTTCTGATCGGAACCCGCATATCCGAGCACGCAATGAGGTGGGCATGGAATATCACGACTAAGGAGGAGGGAGGAAGGAAAGTTAAATGACAAAAAGCAGGCGAAAAATGTCAGATAAAGAGCATGAATCCCAAAACTGAGACAAGCTTAGGGAGGTAATTGAGACCAAAGAGGGGGTGGGATGCTGTGAGGGGGAAGGGGCAAAGGAGATGATAGGGGAGGAAACGTGGGAAAGGGTAAATAAGGGAGGGAGTAGCAGGCTGCTGCCTTCCCCGAGCAAGAGCAAGAGGTGGTGATTGAAACTTCGATAAATGTTGGATTTCTGCAGCAACACAGAGAGAGGGAGCCATTGTTATAAATCAATAGTTGTTTTTGTTGAATATAAATCCTACATCGGGGAGCTAAGAAAATAAAATACAATATACAAGTGTTTCATTTTAACAACACCGAGACTTTTTGTGTAAAACACAACACCTAAAAATAGGCAGTAAGTTAAAACAATATCGGGGTGGTTAAGAGTAAGATAGTGGCCTGTAACCATGAATATCTAACAATTTCCGGGCGCATTCATGACCTGAAATCATTTGGAAGTCCAACCAACACCATAAAGGCACCATTCCACAGACAGCAGCACAATTTCAAATAATCGAAACGCTTTATAGCCTTTTCCTTTGAACCCAAAAGGCCGGCACACGGGATCAGCTCTAAAATCTCTCTGTTACTTTCAAATCGTTAGGATATTTTTGACATTTTGATCCATTCTAAAAACTGTGTCACGTACTGATCACTCAAAATTTAACCACCCATCCAGCACCAGCAAAATTTGGAGGATTTCCAAAACAATGATCACTCAAAAGCTTCTCTGTGAAGCTCGTAGCAGCCTGCGCCGGGGATTGAGAAATCGGAACATTGGACAACAGACTGGGTTCAGTAGTGTAAAGGCTTTCCAGATCCACCAGGGCTCCTCTGCATGCTGGCTCTGCCATCCAAAGCACAGCACATAAGGAACAATCCGGATTCTCCACCTAAACTAGATCAGATCAAAGTAGGAATTGGGGAAACAGTTACCAAATCAGGGCACTGCAAAGAGTGTAAAAAAGGTCAAGAAACGAGAAACTGAGCATTCTCAAATCGTCGCCTCACCTGTGCACTCTTTAAATACAAAGAAATACCTTTGTATTACACCAACAAGCCACTTAAAGTTCATTCCCAATAGATACAAAAAGATAGGAAATAGCACACCTCTACGAATCAGTGAAAGGTGACCCCCGGAAAGCTCTACCAAAGCAATGAAGTTGGCCTCGCAATGTATCAAAAAGTATCACTAAACAGAAATAATAATAATCTGGTCTTTCTTTTCTAATAAACCATGTCTATATAGCTGCTAGGACATAAAACCTAACTTCCAGACCCAAAAAAAAAAGACGAAAAAAAAGACATAACCTAACCTTAACGACCTTTTGCAGGACCTTGAGAAAGAGAAAAATATTTCTACAAGTTCAGCATAATTCAGTTTAGAGCTCTAACTTGATTTCTGGTCCTTGAGCATCTATGTATTCTAGAACCTTCTTTGGGATGTTGTTTGTAATCAGAGTCCCACCATTATAGCCATCGATTAGCAGCTTCCCTATTTTTGATCTCCACTCTGAGCTATCAGTTTCATTTCTTCTGTCGTGAACAACTCTGCCACGGTACTTGAGCATGGTTCCCAAACCAGTATTGGGTTCCCAACCATATTCCATTAGCACCTGGGCCTCGCCTTCGGTCAAGTCTTCTCCAACCTTAACCGGTCAATCCAGGAAAAAGATACAGTTAGAACCAAATCAGATATATTACCCTCTAGAATGATAATACAAAATGCCCAAACCGTCTATTCATCCAGATAAGCCATGCTTAAAGCTGAATCCAACTGATTACAAATGGCCCACAAAGAATGGCAACAAAGACAAAACACAAACTTGGCCAAAAAGCGCGCGTGTGTGTGTATAACACATCACTACAATACAGAGGCCTTCCAATTTGGCTATCTCAACAATAGCACATTATTCTTAAGCATAAAAATCTATAAATATATAAAATGGGAACTGTTCTTAGCACTCCAAAAAAGTCCTCCTGCACTCCTTTATGAAAGCACAAGGGAGAAAATAAACAGAGAGAGTGCAAGATAACATTATTGGAGTGCCAATAACAGCTCCCTCAAATATTTCTCTAATAAAAATAAACTATTAAAGTAAAATAAAAGTTCCGAGTCATAACACAGCCCGACCATTAGACATTTGGACTCAAATTCCAAGTCTAAGACCACAAACACTAATTTGAGAGTGAAGATGCAGATAAAACAATTAATCAACAGAACTCTATCAACATGGTTCCACTCCAAACTGGGTTATGTTCATGGGGAGGAATCACGATCCACCAATAAAGAAACAAGATCACAATGATTAGGAAATAGCCTCTTCCAACCCCATAAAACTCGCAAACACTCAAACTCACTCAGCTTTCCCTCTCAAAAGTTGAACCCTAGAGTGAGAAAACTATCAAAATCTGAATAATGATCACATAAGGAGGCTAAAAAACTTGAAGAACCCTATTTAAGGCTTATAATAACCCTTGGACCAATTTGTCAACGTCTTAGATTCCTACTCCAACCAGGAGATTGGTGCAAAAGGGACACAGCAAATGTGTCAAACAACGACAGTCTGAAAACCAACAACACACTCAAGCCTGCACTACAGTATCTCAAAAAACTACTGTGAACGCTTGAGTGTAAACACTGCTGTAACATGATTTCCCTCTGGACACTCAAGCATTCTCCCCAATGTTCGAGCAGCAATTCCAAATCCTACATTTCCACAGCTAGTTTTGAGCTGTTACTCCAACACAAACCACAGGCTGGATGTAGGTTTCCAGCACAGCAGGAACAATGATTATGGTTTGAATCACTCCCTACCCAGAAAACCCAAACCGAGTTGGCATTCTCCGACAAATAATCCATCTCCTCATCCATCGCATTACAGCACATCTTCCCAGAACCATATCCTTCATCCTCTACTAAAACAGTTACGCCTCTACTAAAATAGAGCCACATACTCATCTGGGATAACCTAACAAAGATTGGCCCCCTGACAGGGCAAGAACAATTGGTTCACTCCCTCTAATCCATATGTGCGCATCACGCACCATTAAGAAGAAAACAAAGAGAAGGCTTTCCCCTCTGAACCAAATCGCATGCTAACCCTCCCACGAGAAAAAATAAGGTAATTATCGAAACATTGAAGATACTTCCTTTCACCAAATTGCATATGCGGGGATGAAAGGATAATGGAATAACCTACAGAAACCCATCACATATTAAACCGTTTTGACATGGAATCCCTAACCCTCTGAAACCAGAGGTAGTTATTATGATCATGGTAGATAAAAAATGTGACCTACAAATTTAGGAGGTAGACTGAAGTGGTCTACAAATCTAGGGGGTAGTTTGGCAGTCTACTCGTAAATTAATGATAGATCAAAGTTGTGAGTTCATTAAACAACTGTCTCCATTGTTTGACACATTTATACCAGCAATCATCTCATACATGTTTTAAAATCATTACCAATAATGCTTTGTCCTCAATTAGTGAAATCCTGCTACAGCTGGTAAGCTTCATTGCAGTCATCAGGCGCTTGATTTGCCATTCAATTGGTAAAGAATCTAATAGCTCAAAGAAGTATGTTGCATATCCATATTCGGGTCGTTCCAGCACAATTCTGCAGTCAAGTGATAATCAAATGTCAAATCCTCCAGTTCAAGTTGAGAGGACAAACCAACCTTAAGAAAAATATGCAACTCATGCACACCTATTATGTTTAGCAAAGACAAATATAAATGACTGAAGGTCTCGGCACCAACCCCATTCAACCGGCCAATTTCTGAACTGCAGATAACGGCTCTGTATAATAAAATGAAATGGGATTTATTGTAAACAAAAAGATAAAAGGCTTGCAGGCAGATATAGGGAAACGTTAACTGAAATAATTAGCCTGTTATCATGCTGACGAACTAATCATAAGAAACCTATTACCTGCTCCACAAGGGAAATTAGACAAGCCAAGCAATAAGTAGCTCTTGAGCCCTTGGTGCATCGTATTGGAGCAAACTTAAAAAACGGCTCACGCTGTGAGAAAAGCTGTCCAAAATGAAGATGC
Organism: Aronia arbutifolia; assembly: GCA_025448175.1. Lineage (NCBI taxonomy): Eukaryota > Viridiplantae > Streptophyta > Magnoliopsida > Rosales > Rosaceae > Aronia > Aronia arbutifolia. Next base: position 7,861,691 of record JAOEHR010000056.1, read on the forward strand.
TAACATTAGAAAGACATTAATGCAATGGTGTACCACATTTAACTGTGCAAGGCAATTCAAATACAGATGGTTAACTACCAAAAGTTGGCCGATAATATGTTATCCAAAACAGAAACTCATACAGAATATTCACTATCTATAATTTTAAGAAGAAACGAACATATTATTACTCAATAAGATTTATAGCAGTGGACCACAAATGCACTACAAAAAGCAAACAACAAACAGGAAGCAAATATAAAACAATTTCCACTACCCACATGAACCCCACTCCCAATTATTTGGCATACTGCAGCTTCCCAATCTTACAAAAATTGAGGGGAGCTATCCTTTAACTCTGTTAACATGGAGGCCAACAATGAAGACCAAAATCTGAGCTTATCTTCAGAAATTTTCCTATTCCTGTGCACCCAAACAAACCAAGAAAATGGCCAAGAACGTGCAAACCTTTCGCACAAAAAGAGTAAACCCCTTTTGGAATAATGCAAACCATCCAAATTCCCTTCCACCAACAGTGGAGAAAAACATGATCTGTCAAATTCCCCCACTCTTTACACACGGTACAACAGAGAGGTGAAAGCATGCCCACTGCCCTCTTTTCTGAAGCATCTCTTCTACCAAGACAATCGCTTCATAACAACCAAACAAGGAGAAGTTCTTAAAAAGTGTAACAAGATGGTTTTAAAAAAATTCTCATCATTCTCACAAGCAGCCACAAGTTTTCTTTTCAATTGCTTTATAGAACAATGTGTCCAAATGAACCTCTTTTCATATGTTAAAATTATTAAATAAGCCCTCACTTCGTCATTAGTTAATCAAGAATTAACTATTGTTTTTCAAGAAATGTACCCCTGGCAGTTTCCTCATAGATAATTCACAATTGCAGTAGCACATCTGTTGTGTACTAAATAAAAGCAGCAATATTGGCCAATAGGAGGTTCGCATTAGATCCTATGGGGAACTCTAGGAATTTGAAAAGAATACCAAAATACACCCACCCCCACCCCCTCCCCCCGCGAACAAAATCACAAACCGTGATGGGGTAAATGTTTTTAATATTAATCTTAACAATGAGCCCAGAATGATTGAAGGTTATGCTACAAGGAAGCTGCAAGAACAATACATAAATTTTTTGTAACAAGGCTAAGACAAGAGGGAAACCTCATAATACAAGAATTGTGCCAACCTTTGATATTACAGCTTCAAGCTCCGCAAAGTTGTCTTCACATAAGGATTCCTCTAGAGCTTCATCACTCTCACCGTAAAGCCTGATTTCATTAACCAGCACCCCCTTTGCAACTAATACCTGCCATTTATCATTTTAGGAGTCTTCATCCAAATGGTACTGAAAATGCAACTGTGAGAAACATGGAGTACCTGCAGTAGTCCTGGAGCATCTTCCTCCAACGCCGTTTCAACAGAATCCCTGCAGTGAATTTCACACCTATATCCTTAAGAAAAGTGGACATAAAACTAAGTGGAAAATGACCTACATAAACATAACAACATACGTGGCAGTCTTTTTCCTTTTTCGTGGACGAATGATGCTTATTGGCTTAGCAGATTCTGAGGCAATAGGGCTATACTTGGCAGAAGGCACAACTTTAACAAAACATCCATGACTCTTAGATATGCTCAATTCAGAGCCATAACCAGATGCCAACAGATTCAACCGATCTCGCAGCCGCATATGGTCAACCTCATCTTCATTAATTTCATTGAAAACTCTTGGTTCATTCTTTACGGGCAGTGTGTCAAAGGAGAAGTTAACCCCAGCATTTTTGTCCGGATTTTGGAAGACACCGTCATCCCAAGGTTCATCCTTTACTTTAACAGATGTTGACGGGGTTGAACAATGCCTTCTACTTGTGCATGTAGGCACATAGTCCTGTCCCCCACATGAACTTAACTCCATGGCATTAGGAGGCATTCTCTCAGATGAGCATTTCTTATCACTTTCAGAACCTTTTCCACCATAATTGGACTTACTGGAATTAACTGTATATTGATAGGTTGTAGAAGATGCTTCAACAATGACATTATGAGGTGAACTAATCATAGAAGTTCTACAAACAACTGAACTATTTCTTCCAGAATTGTCATGAAGTGAACTGGTAGCCACTAAAGCTTCTCCACCGGCACTACTAGTATCTGCCTGTCCTTTACAAGCAAGCTGTTGCTTAAGGTCTTTTGACAGTGGCCCTGGAATATCCTGTATTATACAATGTTAGAAGATACTTCCATAATCAGAAGAAATTCAAGTATATTATATCCAATTTTTATTTCAAAGTAAGTCTTCAAAGTAATATTTGCTTTTTATGAGTTACGCCATATTAATTGTGGGCCTCAAGTTCACCGAGTCTTGTACTGTGTTTTTATTAATTTTTAACAAAATTTTGTTTCTCGTGAAAAAAGGAAAACCCCACCGGTCAACTTTAAGAAATAGAAAGTAAAGCAACGAGTTCTGATTGTCAATGGAACAATTCCGACTTTATCTCACTTGTCAATCGTCCCCATCCAGGTACCATTTCGTAAGTCTTTGAGGAACACGGTATAGTAAGATATGACATTGTCTATTAACACGATTTTTTTCATAAACCCTACTTCTGAGCTCAACAGTAGCCACAAGCTTCTCAATAATTAATGCACACATATAATTTTAAAAATAAACATAAAGATAAAAATATTACCTCAATAAGTGCTTTTTCAAACCCGAAGAGTTTCCTGCAAAATGCCATGAATAAAATAACTAAAAAAAACTAAGAATTTATCCCTTTACAGCAATATGAGTTACATAAATACATTCAGGCATGTTTATAAATTTCACAAACTGAAATTCAATATACAAAAAAAAACCTGAACAAATAAAATTTGGACTTAGATGGTATACTTTTTTTTTACGAGAATAAATTTTTTATAAGATCTCCAAAGTTGAGTTTCAATCAAGGGTGGAGAACACATTCTTTCAACAGTGAAGGTGAAAGAATTGGCACTTGGGTGTGAAGCTTTGCCATTGATTTTAATGATCTTCAATTTGATTTGATTCAATTGATTAAAAGAATTTATGATAATTTGGCCACTCAATTCTACACACAAATCATTTTGATGAGGCATGTGGCATGTGTATTTTCTGTCGGACCCATTACTTGCATAAATCAAAATGTCCAACTCTGAACTGGTGACTATTTATTCTAACAAAATATTTCACTAAATTGTTGATGCATCCATATCTCCCAATTTGACGCACGACGTACACACATACTTGTCACATGCAGCAGTTTTTGCCTGTTGAATTGGAATTCTGTTTTCCTTCAACTGTACCCGCATTTGCCACAATTTTTGCTCCTTTGACTTGCTAACTTGTTTCTTCATTTAACAAGCTTTAAATTTCTAGTTACATTAATGAAACAATGTTTCTTTCCATCAAGAAAATTCTCTCCTTTAAAATTTGTCGACTGCGTGACCACTAGCCAATGCAAAAAAAATCACAAATAACCATTTATAATGTCGCTGAACTTTAAAATTAAATTCTCTAAGCTTCCCACATACCCTCATGATGAAAGATCACGACAGAACATAGTTGAAGGGTTTGGTTGAGCAAAACATTTCAGGTTTTCAGCTCAATGGACTATGCCTCCATTTTTTCTTTCTTAACATCAAATTTTGACTGAACTACCTTTTTACAGGTCTTTAGCACAGAAAGCTTTCTTCCAAACTCTAACCTTAAGAAATGGGCCATTTAATATTATCTCACTGAAGAGGAATCCCTTATTTTCATATGTCCTTGATTTGATTCTCTTCAATTTAATTTGATTTGATTAAAAGAAGACTTAATTTACTTATTTGGCCTCTCAGGTGTTGGCACGTGTCATTTCCTAAGACCCGTAACTTGCAGAAGTCAACTTTTACTAGTCAAAGAGTCAAACGTTGAAATTTTTTATTGTTCATCAAAATGCAGTGAATTTTGTAACAGAAGTTTTGAGGTCTGCAGCTTGCGTGTGATTGTGTGAGGAAATTAATTTTGAAAAGCAAAATTTGCCAAGTCATAAAATCATCAAGGAGGAAATGGCACCTTGATTGCAGCATCTTTTGTCGCTCTTTGAGGGGAATGTGGTCCAGGTGATCATAAGTAGAGTGATCAGAGATCTCACTTTTTACTTGAACTGCTGACACAGAAGAACCAGTAAAGCCATTCATACCACCTCCAGATGAACAAAAGAAGCTGCCAGAGTAAGCAACCTTTCCTTTGGCATGAACTTCTAATAGTGATGGACTTTCAGGTAGACTGGAAATATTGACATCAGTTTTTTCTAGTTGAGCAACATTAATATTAGAATCAGTACAGACGATCTGCTCTGAAGAAACAAAAGTATTTACTTTTGTCCCAGTGTAGTCACTATCCCCAGGCATTTTCACATTTTGGCTGCAAGAGTCATGTTGTAAATGCTGATCAAGTGAGGGATCTGCCACAGTTTTACAGCCTAAGAGTTCAGATGTAGCTCCGCTAGAAATTATAGAATACTGATTTTTTTCTTCTTCCAATAATTCAACTCCGACTTCTCTGACAGAAGGAAAAGACGAAACATCCTACAAAACAAGCACATTCTATTAACCATGCCAAAAAAAGCAAAGAAAACGGCAGAGGTAAGAACAAACATCAGGTATGACAAAAAATAGGTGCCAACTCAAACTGCTTGCACTGAAATTATTTCCAATCATCTTTTCCAGGCAAACTGCTTCCTATTTCAGGCAGTCTCATCGATATTCAAGCTGTAATTTGACCCTATCTTGAGCCTAAAGCACATGGCTAAAACGTCAAATAAATATATAAGTAAAATATACAAAACCTCTACCAAGGAAAATGCCTCACAAAGTTATGTCTGTTGAGTTTTTCTCTTCAAACATTTAAGCATAGCTTTCATAAACATGAGAATGGTCCACTTTGATTTGTGGACCATCTATAGTGTCTCACCCATACTTCCAGTGTTTTAGGTACATTCTAATTTCAAATCACTTATCTTCTCATGTCAAATCGACAAAAACTCTTATTTTCATGAATCTATCCAGGGTCTTGCGTATACTTCTAGCCACATTCAAATCTTTACAAGACAAATAACATTGCTATGTTACACGACATTCTAACTGGGTTCTCATCCTGTTTGTACATAGGCAATGAAATGAAATATATGGAAAAGGTGGATAAACAAACATAACGATAACTAAACCTCTACCCCATCCAATCAAGCAATTTTCTAAAATCTAGTACCTCCTCTATGTTATATAAATGCAAATATACTTTTCTCCACATGTGCAGAGACTTTGTTGAACACCTGTGCAGAGACTTTGTAAACTTTTCCAGTGAAGACAATTTGTTAAAATCCAGTAGCCCATACCTTGCATATAAGCCATACCTTCTCATTATTGGCCTTGCACTCACTAAGAGTTTGTGATTTTTGACCAAATAATTTCGCACATACCCATGATAACTCCATAACTTCTATGACCTAACATTACATCCTAAGACCCTTCATATAAAATTCAATACTTTTCTTAATTTCAGATGCCCAAATAGACTTCTAATATCCATATTCTTCAATGTTAAAACGATAATTAAATTGTCAGAAATTCAATATTGAATCCATAGATTCTTCAAGTATATGTCATTCACTTGTTTCCTTATACGGATCATTAGTTTCAGCTGCAAGATACAACTTTCATAAGAAGAAAATATCATGCATCAACCCATCAACTCTATTATTTGAAGATGACACAAATGGGCACAAGCATTCTGTATCTTCGTGGATCAAAGACAATAATCAATCAAACACTAAATTAACGACTAAAAGGATAATCAACTACAAACTGTTTACGCCAATGATTATAGACCAGTTCAACGTCAAGAGCAGGGCCATTTGTTAGTGCCTAGCTATATCTTATCATTAAATGCTTATGACACTACTGTAAAATTTCAAAAGAGAAGGAATTTGGAATCATATTAATGAGCGTTAAAAGACAAGGCTTGAAGCATTCACCTCTTCAATGCTTTGAGCTCAAATCAATCATCACAATATAATACCACTAACTATGATAATAAGAAAATAAATAGTGGAACTAAAACGTAGAGATTGACAAATTACTTGTGACTTGGAGAGCTCATCTTCTTCTTTAACCGTAACAGCAATGAGGGACCTGTAAACCCCAAAGACAAAGCTTCCATCACTAACTTTAGAATATTACTGACATACTTCAAATGAACATCAAAAAATTTATGCATGTGATAATATGTACATACATACATACATACATACATACATATATATATATATATATATATATTAAATGGAAACAAGGAGCTCACTTCAAATTTTGCTTTCCAACCAGTAACAAATTGCGCCGTTGTATCAATGGAAGATAGTCAAGCTCATCAGACGAACCAGCACCATCAATTTTAATATGATTATCATTTGAACCACAGGAAGTAATAGCCATTTCTGGGTGCACCTTCTTTCCACTTCAGTTCAGGTAGCTAATTCCCATAAGTTACTGGTTGAATAACACTTGCGGCGCATCGGAACAACTCTACAGCTCCTAAATATCAACATGCCAATCAAACACAAGAAAAGTTTCAAAATTTAGAGTTTAATGGAAAAAGCAAACTATGCTAGGGTTTGAGATGTGAGAGAGATAAAGGAATAACAACATATAACCATATCACGCGGAGGGATTCAAGCGCTTCAACCGCCCAGATACTGGTGCGTCAGTGTGTCACCGCAGTTTCTAATTCGTGCAACACATTTGCTTATTATTAATCTCTTGGGGTAATTAGTTGGCCACATTTGCTTATTGTTAATCTTTTGGGCTAATTAGTTCACCACATTTGCTTATTGTTAATCTCTTGGGCTGATTAGTTCACCGTATTTGCTAATTACACCAAAAGAATCAGAAATCAACCATACTTAGCAAACAAACATCCAGAAGTTAACTTAAACAGGTATCACTACAAACAGAACTTCAAACCAAAATTAAAAAATAACGAAAGAGCGGGAGGGTTTGGTATTCTCACGCTTTGCCTTCTCCCTCTAATCTTCCGGTAGCAGCACAACCATCAGACAAAGCACAAGTAGGCGGAGCGAGGGAGGGGAGGGGGGGGCAGCGAGCGGCCGAGAAATTGGGAAAACGGAGGGTGGAATGGACTGAGCGGCTGAGATAGGAGGTGACGAGTGGAGTCGGGGGTGGTGCGGTGCGGGTGCAGTTGGGGAGAGGGACCGAATTAACTTTGCCTTTTTGCCAATTTAATTTACAAATTGTTGCTACCAAATCCAGTAAAGTTATTATGCGCCCTCCTGTTAATTCCAGCAAGGACCCCTAAATTTGTCATCATATTTCATTTTAGTCCCTGTATTTTTATTTTTGTTACTGAATTCTTTAAATTTTTTTCTCTTGTATTTTTTGTAAGAGTTTGTGGTGTAATTCGTTAAAAGTATTCACTTTTGCATGTCAGGTTCCTAGCTTGTGTCACAATTTTTTTTTTTTTTTTTATAATTTTGTGTTCGCAACATTGTCTTGCATAAATTTCATTTGGCTGATGATTTTTCATTAAAAGATGTTCGCACTCTAAAAAAGTCATTATGCAATCTTTATAAATATATTTTAGTTCTAAATATAGAAAGTTTATAGTGCACGATGACTTTTTTCGAGTGTGAATAACAACACAAATTTTATTTTCATAAATTTATAAAACTAAATGTCTTACATTTAATCAAATTGCGGATTTACTTAAATGACACCTTTAAAGGTGAATCTAGAACTTTGCTCTTGTGGAGCATCAGAGAAAATAGAGTATTGGAGCATTAGACTTTTAATTATGATCGATTGTAGTTTTGGCCCTTGAATAATAAACTCGTTAAATTTATTAGTTGATTTGATAAAATGTGTAACATTGGCCTATTTGTTATAATTATGTAAGATTTGTCGTGGGTAAAAGGTTGTTGACATGTGAATTTGGCCACCCCAACCTCGATCAAATCTTCTCCCTCAAGTGTCAAAGGCTCAAAACACACAAATAATCAACGACACTCTACCATACCTCTCGTCTTTCTGAATCGAGAACCGACCAAACTAAATTGAAAATAACCCTCTATTAGTATGTTAGTTGAGTATAATGAGCTAAATGATGTAATCTTTAATGAGTCAAGTATACGCGGTTTGATTCTTAATCTTAAACATAAAGCTTGCATCGCACATATTTGGATCATCGAGTATTGGCTTGTAGTGGTAACATCACTTTTCGCTTAAAATTACCCCTTTACAAATCAAAGAAAAATCAAGTATAAAGAGATTTGCATAAAGAGAAACATAAGTAAAAATCACTATCTATCTCGAAAATGGCTCATACAAGTTTATTTTTAACGATTGACTAGACGATCATCTTATCTTAAAAGTTACTAGCATTTGCCTATACACTTTGTGCGCATGAACACGTTTTTTTAGAAAATTGGAAGGAGAGAGGGAGAGAGAGAGAGAGAACGTGAGGGAGTGGGAGGTTTTTGTTTTTGGTTTTTTTTTTTAATTTTAAATATTAGAGATATTTTAACATTATTTGTATGTGAGGTTTCAATAAAAAAAGTAAAATTTAGACCTATGAAATTACATTATTGCCCATCTTTTTTTTTTTTTTTTGTGATTGAATAATAAGTTGTATTTTCACCCTCTTCATTAATTAATAGAGATAAACGGATCAGACTACAAAACGTTGAATTGCAATGTGAGAAAATTAAAACATTATAACCCATTTGGAAATAAGCCTATTTTGGATGGTGTGTAAAAGGAACACGTAAAAAAATATTAAAGGAGGGCAAGGGGGGAAAGGAGAGGAAAAATAAAATAAAATAAATAAAAAAAGCAAGAGGCAATACAAATGAGAACCGCCCCTTCCCTCTCTGGCCTTCTCCCATTCTCCGCTTCGTACGTTCAGTCGGGTCAAGTTCTCCATTGTAAGATTCCGACTCTCTCTCCTCTCTCTCTCTCTCTCTAACTCGCTAAGAGCCGCCCGCGTCCACACCGCAACACACTCGCACCGTCGCTTTGCATTTTCGATTGCTGTGTATTTTCTTTCTCAGAGTTTTGCTTGTGGCGGGAACGCACTTTTGGCGACATTGTCGCCGATTTGTTCCTTTTTCCGGTATTCGTTTGATTTTTTATTATTTTCTGCAATTGCCTATTGTGCCTCAATGCATTTGTCTAATCGTCAATGAAACGTGAATCGCATGCTGGTTTGGTCAATTGGTATTTGTGTCCCCAAAGCGCGGCGTTTCTAGAATCTAGGGTTTCTGTTGTTTGGCTACCGGAACTGGGTCTGTTTGGCTGGTGAGAATATTGGGTGTTGAAAAGGAGAGAGCGAGAGAGATTTTGTATTTTGATTTGTTTTCGAAAAATGAATGAATAAACTTTCGGATGAAGGTGTTAGGGGTGAATGGACTTAAAGCTTTCTCTTTTCGTTTTTCCATGTGTGTTTGGTACCTTATAATATCATGCCATGCGTTGATCTGTGCTTACTGAAGATGTTGATTGTTGGGTTTGGTTGAGTGGATTGTGTTGATATGAACCGATGTTCGCTTTGTCTTTCTTTTTTCGTTCTAACGGGATGCGTCTATGTGCTTGGGATCTTGTTACATTGCTTATCTGGTTTTATTTTCTTTATGCTCCGCTTCATTTCTTGGGAAATCGAGGAAAGTGAAAGTTTCAAGCCATATGATTTAAGTCGATTTAGTTTCTCATGTAGTGAAATATCTTTATGTGGGATGTTGTGTGTGTTTTCTTGTTTCAGGAACTGAATTAACCATATGCAAGTTTGTGTGCCTTGGCATTGCATCAGCACTGAGTAATAAGGATGCCTCTATTGAAAAGAAAGCCGTTTCCCTTGGCTGAACTGCCTGATGATTTGGAGTCTCATGAGCTTGTATACCAAGTTCGAACTACAAAAGAGATATTTCGAGACTACGGGTATCCTTTTTTTAGCCCTTGGAAGCTGTGTGGCTTTTTTGTTTTTCTTTTCTTTTATTTTTGTAGATTTGTTTTTATTTTGGATCTCTCTAAGTTTTAGTACTTTACTATGGTCTCCAAGGCAATTAAGTGGAATTTATGTAAACAAGGTCAACCAAAGTGCGTTATGTCTTTGACTTCTTAAAATATTGGGAGAACACCCTTTAGCTTCTCAAGTCTCCTGCATTGTCACAACCTTTTGTTTGTCTGACTTAACATGGAGCAGTGAATATCTGAACCGGATAAATTTGTATCGCCAGAGAATTTGGATGTGCAAAGTCTCTGGAAAAACTAATTTGACTTATGAAGAGGCTTTGCTATCAGAAGAACGTGCTACTGAGAAGGTTCAGCAGTTTCCCAAGGAGCTCGTGGCACCTGCACTACAGATTATCCAATACAGTAAGAACTCTCAACTGCGATCAATGAATATCTTGTGCTTTGAAATAATCTTTAAGTTTTCCCCACTCAATAGTTTCAGATAATTTTTTGTGTGGAGATTAAGTGCAGTTTTGGTGACATTATATGGATGAGCTTTGTCTGTCTATAGGCTAGTTTCTAACTTTCTGTTTATGACATGGAAGGGAAATCTTGTATGGATTCCCCTTCTAACATAAATTACTCACATTAGCATACCTTTGAGTTCCTTACGTATCAAAATACTGTTACATGATCTTCCTCATGCATGTTGCGGATGAATTTATGTGGTGGTGCATGCCTGACCATTGGTTTTCTTCTTTTCTTGCTTTGAGAACCTCGCCAATTGTGCTAATTGTTAGATTTTTCTTGTCAGATTTGGATGGGGAGTATGTTGGTGGAAAAGATCCCTTTTCAATAAGAATTTTGTACCCTTTTGTTCAACAATATGAATATATGCTGTAGGGTTTAATAGTTATGCTGGCAGATGTTTGGTTGATTAATCTCTTATTTCCACCTTGTCGGAGACTGATGTTGGTAGTGAGGGGTAATCAAATTTCATACTTTGGCTACTTGAGATGATATATCAGTTTGATTGTTTCCCTATCTGTGATGTATTTTCTCTAAGTATGTATATTATTATTAGCAATGTAGATTTTTAAACAGGTATTATGCTCCTTTCCGGTTCAATTTTATCTCGGTTCCCCCTCTTTACATTTCCAAGAATGTTAGCATGACAGTCATGTCCCAGTTTAGTGAAGCTGAGGATTTTAAGGACCCTGAACTAGCGTCTTGTGTCTTACTAGTAGGGTAGTGTATAGACCTTGATGTATGCGAATAATGACTGTTTACCTGTAACATGGGGGTTGAATGTGAATTTTGTGCATGATTGGGAAGTGTATCTGGATGCTGATGAAGACATGATAAGCTAGACGTGCTTATCATGACCTTGAACCAATGCTTCTGTATGGTTGCAACATTCTCGAAATTCTGCATAACTCATTAATTTCTTGTCCTGACAGGTATGCTTTCGTTGAAAGATCTTGCTGACATCATAGCCACAAAGTTGCAGGATCACATATATGTGGGTGCTGAAATGTATGGGAGGAAGGGTGATGATATGTATCCATGCAAAATATCAAAGGTTATTGAAGAAAGTGTTGGAAAAGTTGAATATGAGGTAGCTTGGCTTGACAGGAATAAGGAAGTTATGGAAACTTCAGTAATAAATCAGGAAGACCTGAGACAGAAGAAGCCACCATTTAGTAGAAATTTTTTGAAATCTTTTATTCGGGAATCTACATACCGAAATGCTCCTTGGGTGCTCCATGGTAAACTTGCGCAAATTCATGGAATCTCAACAAGTGTTCCGGAGAACTTAAGGGGCAAAGTCTCTTTCAAGGATGGTTTACTAGTCTGCAATAAGAGAAGGAAAAACGAGGAGGTATAATATTCATTTACTTGTTGAAGTGATGACATTATCTGCCTGTCTTATATTTTTTATTATATCCAGGAAGCAAAACATGAACGTCAAAATTTTAAAAGGAAAAAAGTTGAAGGTTCAGCTATAGAAGGTATAGTGCAAATATTTGCTTGATTACATTTTTGTTAGTGGTGGAGCCCTGTACATGGGTGTTTGCTCTTAAAATTAAATGTTTTGCATGGTTGCAACTCTAGTAAAGTTCGTCTTTCTGTTATTGTATCTTGAATTCGCAGAAGGTGACGAACCAGCAGAAGAACCTATCAAGTATCCAATTGATGACCTTTTGGTGCAACCAGATGCAGATGATCCAGTTTTCACGGATCGCCCGTTGTCATTGACGGACTTTAATGTCCCAATGGAATGTGTTGGTGACCTTTTGATGGTTTGGGATTTTTGTTCTTCGTTTGGTAGGCTTTTGCACTTGTGGCCATTCTCTCTTGAAGATTTTGAGAATGCTATCTGCCACAAGATGGGCAATTTGATTCTTCTTGTGGAAACTCATTCGGCTCTTCTCCGGTTGCTCATTAAAGACAATGACGAATATTCGTCAACCGTACGGAAAAGAAATCGAAAGTGGAAGGTCATACGCCACTTGCAATCTATTATTTAAATATCTATGTGAATAGAATCCTTGTTTCTTATTCCTGTTTTTTTCCTTGGCGATATATTTTTTGGAATTTATGCCCTTCTGATTTCTTTCTTATATTTTTTTTTGTTTGATTGTTCTTTTTAATTTCAGATAACTCTAATTACTTGGACAGAGTATTTGTGCGATTTTCTAGATATGGTGAACAGTTCTGAGTTACGTGGTTACATAGCAACTATCAAGCGGGGGCATTATGGCATTTTAGATGCACATGCGAAATTGCTAATCTTGCGAGAATTGGTCAGTCATGCACTTGAAACAAATACTCTTAGGGAGAAGTTGGCTAAGTTTGTTGAACAGAGGCAGGCACTTGGAGCCACAATAAGGGGGGAAGCATTGGAGGAAGCTAGAAAGAAAAGAGAAGAGAAAGATCGTTTGAGAGCAGAGTATGATTCCAATCAAGTTGTGGATTTGGAGAGTAAAGGAAGTGCATCAACAAATGGTAATCATATGAGACAGAACGGAGACATAGTAAAGAAAAGAAATGGTGAAATCCAAACATCTAGACAGAATTGTGCATCAGAGAAAAGGTCTTGATTCTGCTACTAGCCTTCATTGATATGCGTGTGTGTGTATCATAATGATTTTCTATGGGTTCAGGTTTAACAATGTCTTTTTTCATTTCTAATAGTGAGAGCAATCAAATTGACAATGCACCAAAGAAAACGGCCAGGAAACAGAACTTGGAAGTGGACATCCCAATACCCAATGGGAAGGGTTTATCTGAGATGGACACACATGAATGGTCAAGGGATGATAGAAAGGAAGTCGCCGGAATGAAAAGCAAAGAACAGAGGGTTTGATCTATCTCCTTATTCAGTTCTTTTCTGTGCCTGTGTTTCTGTTCTTGCCTTCTTATGAAACTGCTTACTACAGAAGGAATATTATGAGCGGGAGATTGAGAAGCGGGTTATACGTACCAATTCCTTGGGTAAAGATCGAAATTATAACAGATATTGGTGGTTCCAGCGTGATGGAAGAATATTTGTTGAGAGTTCTGACTCCAAGCAGTGGGGGTATTACAGTAGTAAGGAAGAGGTATTCAGCTGTTAATATTTTACTAATTGGTTGTGTTCGTTTTCTCTCGTTTCTCTCTTTATTGTTAAATTTGTTTTCTACTTGACATTTTTGAACAGCTGTATTTGTTGATCGGCTCGTTGAATTGCAAGGGTGAGAGAGAGAGGGCACTTAAAAAGCAGCTGGAAAAATTCAATAGCAGAATATGGTTAGTCTTCATTCCCTCTTGCAGTTGATGTTCCTGGCATGAACACACTCAATTAAATATCCTTTCTGTCTTTGGAAAAACTTTGAGATTTATGGCCAGCATGTATATGATGGATTGATGTCAAACATTCAAATCCTGATTTAAGAATGATTACATAAAGGTTCAATTGATAAGGTAGAGCAAATGATGATTGGGGCCGGCCCCAATAATGTGATCACTAAGGCTTTTGAGAGATATGAGTTAAGTCTAAAAGAGACACACCTTTCTGTTGTTGATTCAAATAGTTTTGGTAGGATGTTGTGTTGAATCCTCAAATTAGTTGGAACACGTGATGAAACGGTTGTTATTCTTACTGTCATGCATAAAATTGATGACTCCTAAAAGAATTGAGGAGTTATACCCCGCAGGGAAAAATATATTTTGAAATTGTCCCTTTTATTATAATTTAAATTGCATCACTTTTGTTGTTGGTTAGTTTTGTTGCCCCGTCCCTTTTGTTATTAATGGCTGCAGTAGTGTGATATTTCAGTAGGAGCAATTCAGCCATGTATATTTCGCGTTTATCTGAATAGTTTTGGTTTGAAATGCAATTTTTCACAGCCTGGAAATGGAAAAGAGATCAAAGGACTTGGTTCAAGAGGTTGCATTGGAGGAGGCAGTGCTGCGAAGGTCTTCTCGTGTAAGAGCCCCACCGAAGAAAAATCCTGCCAATGCTTTCCTAGAGTACGTTAACAAGTGGAAGGAAGACTAATTGAGCTCCCATTTTTTGTTTTTCTCTTTTCGGTTTTTGAGTCCATTAGTCTAGTGATTGCTTGGCTTTGGGGAGTATCTCTGGAGTTGAGGGGGGGCCAAGGAAAGCGGTGACAGATAAGTAGGAAGGAGAGGAATAGGGATGGAGCAGTTTTCTTTTGTTTCTGTCAATTTTTTGGTATCCATTCCTCTAGCAGTTCAAGTAGACAGACTTGTATTTTTTTGCTCAATACTCAATTTGAGCAAATACTCAATTTCTACAATCTGAGGGATCAAATTATGAGGTTATGGTCATTGCTTCTGTGAAAATTTCTATACTCGGTTTCTATAAATGAATCGAACCTGAGACCTCCATCATATTTGGTCTTATTTGGCCAGCGTAGTAGCCACCCCCTACCGACCTACGTTGATATTAATATCTGGTTCTGGTCTTAAGTCAACTCGGTAATGTATTTATGGGCTTTGTTTGAATGATTCTACCAATTTTAAGATAGTTATGGGCCTAAAGTCAAACTTGAGGATTCTTGATTGATCAATTCAATCTCGTTCTGGACCGCATATTACATTTAGCTTGGGTATTGATGTCTAAGTGTAACCCTAAACCCTTTACATTTATGCGTACACATGGATTGCATTAATCTAGAAGGGGGTGAATAGGTTATACGTATGTTCATAACCAATTTTATAAGTTTTCACAACTTCGACAACAAGAAACGAATTTAGAGTGCACAACAATTTAACAAGGTAAAACCCCACCACTTTGGGAAACGTCCTCGAGCACTTTGCTAGTAAGAAGATAATCCACTAGTAATGAAATCACGAACACACAGAACTCGATGCAACACGACATTGGACATGAGTTTCAAACGCGGTGGAGCATGAATCATAAACTTTAATCTCTCATGTATCAAATTTAAACTACATCACAAGGTAACTCAAGATGGAGATGAAGTTCGGTTGTATCGTAAAGCGGATTTGGGTTTGATTAGTTAGTTTGTTTATTTACATAATTTCAGGTTCTATCTATTGATTTTTGGATCTCTTCGAGATCTGTGTTGAAGGGTGTCGCTGTTTTGTTTGTTAGATTTACTATCAAATGGTGCTCTTGGATCATGTGGTGATTTGAAGTGACGATTTAGACCTACATGCATCGTGTTTCTTTTCCCAAAATTGGATTGCGAACCTAACTCTTTCAAGTGTATGTCATACATGCAAGCTCCCTATTATCTCTATAAAATATTCAGATTTTCTGTTCAGATTTTTGCCCTATGAGGTGCTTGACTTTTACCATACGTCTGCCACAATTAAAATAAAATTTAAAGACAAAATGTTTCACACGCGTCAAATTATAATCTTTAGAGTGTGTTTTGCAAACTTTCATTCATCAAGTGGTTCGAAAAATTAACGTTTAAATTATATATATAGAGATCTAAAGAATATTTGTAAATCAAATCTTACATAATATTCATACGTAGCATCATAGCTGAATTTTTAGTTTAATTGTGTGGTAAATTCACGTGCTAGTAATAGGGCAACACATTTAGTAGATCATTTTGTATACGCAAAAGTGATCTTCATAGATAAGATCGCTTTAAGCCGGATAATACTTGAGCATGCAGTGTAAACATTTCCAGTAGAATTTAATGAAATTCCTTTGACAAAAAACATGTTAGGGTAAAATTGGCAAGTCCCGACAAAATGCCTGAGTCTGTAATAGATTAGACTTGTTAGATATTTTCGGTTGTAATCGCTTAAGTCTAGGAAGGTCTGTCACACTGTTGATGAGAAGATGATCGCAAACAAAACAAGATTTCAGGT
>JAOEHR010000056.1:8267782-8278429 GCA_025448175.1 Aronia arbutifolia
ATACTCAGCTACCCACCCTACCTCACAAGTAGACCTGTAAATGGGTCGGGTTTATTAAGTTTGAGTCTGGTTCAATTTGACCCGTTAAGTTAACGGATCATCCAAACCTGATCCGTTAAACTAACGGGTAATTCGAACCCGACCCCTTAAGCTAATGGGTCACCCGTTAACAATTATTATTATTATTTTTTAGCATAAAGTTTATTTTTTGTTGTTAAGACTTTACTGAAATTATTAAAATATCCTCAACTAACAAGTGCTAACGGGTCTAACGAATTGACCCAAAGTGACCCGTTTTTTAACGAGTTGTTAAAGGGTTCACCCGTTAATGATCCGACCCGTTAAACATCCACTCAAATACTAATATTAACTGGTCGGGTCAGGTTAACGGATCGGGGCCAAAATGCCAGGTCTACTCGCAGGTGATGGCGAGAGCACCATCCTCTCCCTCACCATCAGCCTAACCCCAACTTCTCCCATCCCAAGATCTACTCTCTCAAACGTCCTCACACATCGACGTCGGTTATGAATTGAACCCATTCCTCCTCATCTCTGTGACTGTGTTCTTTCTCATCTGCCATTTATGGTGTTCTTGTGAACCCAACAGCAACAATCCGGCAAGAGATGTGGCTGGAAGGATTTCCTCTTTCAGATCTGCTTTGAGTTTTGAGTTTCAATTCTTGGTAAAGATTGAGCAATTGTAATTTTTGGTAGTATTTGAGTGGAGGTTGATGAGTTGGGTTTGGATTTGGCTGGGTGAAAAGCAAAGGTGTTGCGAGGAAGATAGAGAATTTTTGGCTTTCTGTGTGAGAAGCAAAAGGTACGGGCAAATCTAGAAGTATAACGACAAAGATTTTGTTTTGGGTGAAATTAATCAAAGTTGAGGCACCCAAATTTCTATCTAAAATTAGTTTTGTAACAATATCAAACATAGTACTAAATAGTCAATATTTTAATCCAGTAGAGCTTCAAACATCCGATTAATTTAATCAATATTATTCAATAACTAATTATATTATCCGACTGAAATAATCAGTAGAATCCAAGCAACCAATCGAGATCTTAAAGTGTATTTTCAAACCCCTTGTAATTTACATATATAATACAAAGAATTGGAATTTTTTTACCGAACAGAGAGTGACGTCCAAACCAATGAAAAAACCTTGTAATCACCGTCAGTCCGTCAGTCCGTACGTGAAGTCCAAACCAATCGTCACCGCACATCATCCCCGCGACAAAGATCCAATGGTGATTACAGAAGATTTCAAATGGTCAGCCTCGTCTTCGAAATCCCAACCATTTTGTTGCGAGAGAGAGAGAGCTTTATCGTTCTTCTCGTGTTTTTAAAGCAAACAAAAAACCAACCACTGAGTGATACATTGATTTGATACAATCGTACCAACACACACGCAGTCCCTGAATTGCAGAGAGTGAGAGAAGGGAAGTGGATCCAGATCTTGTGGGAAGAAGCCATGGCGAGAGGACCTCTCGCTTTTCAGCTATGGATCTCTGTCTGTCTTTTGCTCTTCTTTCATGCTCGCTGCTTCTACCTCCCGGGTGTCGCCCCTCAAGATTTCCAATACGTCAGCACCTTCAACTCTCTGTCTCTGTCTCTCTCTGTATTAATAAATGTATATGTATATGCATGTATATTTGTATATGATTAAACCTCTGTATAATTGAATGTAATGTATGCCATGGCAGTTTTTTAGTGAATGTTCTTGGTTGTGAAAGATCCGTATACAATTTTGCATTTGGGTGTTTACAATTTCGGGTCTTTTGGCGAAAGCTTTTATAAATTTGCCATCTTGTGACTCGGGTCGTGAGATCTACGTTAAATTTGCTGAATTTCTGCATGTTTTTGGCTTAAAACGTTGTGAATCTCTGCTGGCTTCTTATATTGCGTGAAATATGGATTGAAATTAGTGTTTTTTCGATTGCAACAATGCGATATAACATGCACATTTACAAGTTCAGTCCTAAGTTTTTAATTTTTTTCGTGTTCTCATTTGTCCGGTAAGTGTTAGAGCTTGTATTGTCGTCCAGATGGTAAAGATTTTTCAATTTTCGGCGAAAAGGAAAACTTTAAGGTCTGCTGAATAGCTTTGAGGTAGTGAAATCTTTTCTCAACTTTGCAATTGAGGAAGAAACGATAGAGTACGGATTAAGTAACTTATAGAAGGGCTCGAAAGAAATCGTTTAAGACTTTTACAATGAATCTGGTAGGTCTCATAATTTAATGAACGAGCTTCGTGATTTAGATTATTTGGTGTTAACTAATACTTGCGTTTTGCTAATGGCGTTGTATTCATACTGTTTACCTTTGCATGTGCAGGGAAATCCCTTGAATGTGAAGGTGAACAAATTGACCTCTACAAAAACTCAACTTCCTTACTCATACTATTCCCTCCCATACTGTACTCCGGAGCATATAGTAGACAGTGCAGAGAATCTTGGGGAAGTTCTCCGTGGTGATCGCATAGAAAACTCTCCTTACGAGGTAAAGTAGCTTAAAATGATATTATTGCTATGGTTCTGTTGTTCATCACTTTGGTTATTGAGCCGCTAAGGATTTTATTTTATTTTTTGTTGCAGTTCAAAATGGGAGAACCACAAATGTGCAATGCTGTATGCCGTGTAGTTCTTAATGCAAAAACTGCAAAGGAATTCAAGGAAAAGATAGATGATGAGTATCGGGTGAATATGTGAGGCGCTAATTCTGAATATCATGCATTTGAATCATATGATCCTGTCTGATGTGATGAACAATTGACTTACATTCTGATACTTTTTCCAAATTACAGGATTCTGGATAATCTCCCTCTGGTTATTCCTATACCAAGGCCTGATCAGGAAAATGCCTTAGTTTATCAACATGGGTTTCATGTTGGTCTTAGAGGACAATATGCTGGGGTAGCTGTTGCCTGTTTGACCGATTAGCATTCTTTGCGTGATCTTAATTCTTTTGTTGGTGTGCTTATAGAAGAGTTCTGATTTTTCCAATTTCCTTTAAACATTTACAGAACAAGGATGAAAAGCATTTTATCAACAATCACTTAACATTTACAGTCAAGTATCACAAGGATCAAATTACAGAATCTGCCAGGATAGTCGGATTTGAGGTGAAACCATTCAGGTATTTATTTGTTATTCTTTTCTATCATAGGCTAATTAGTTTGTTCTATCTCATCTCTCCAATGAGAGTTCATAGTACCTATATCTATATGATAGCGGACAATTTTTTATTAATGCAGTGTTAAGCATGAATATGAAGGCGAGTGGAGTAAGGAGAAACGTTTAACAACCTGTGATCCCCATACGAAACGAACAGTTACCAGCTCTGAATCTCCTCAGGAGGTTGAAGATAAAAAGGAAATTATATTTACATATGATGTTGAGTTCCAGGTTGGTGCCCTTGCCATTTCCTAGTAAATGACTTCTTTGTTTGCCGTTTTGAGTTGGGTTTCAGATTGGCTTTTGTTTAACCTTGTAGGAGAGTGATGTGAAGTGGGCATCTCGGTGGGACACATATCTTCTGATGGCTGATGATCAAATCCACTGGTTCTCAATTGTTAATTCTTTGATGATTGTTCTTTTCCTTTCCGGCATGGTTGCTATGATAATGTTGCGGACACTTTACCGGGATATCTCCAAGTACAACCAACTAGAGACCCAAGAAGAAGCCCAAGAAGAGACAGGATGGAAACTGGTTCATGGTGATGTATTCAGACCTCCAGTAAACTCTGATCTACTGTGCGTGTATGTTGGGACGGGTGTGCAGTTCTTTGGGATGATTCTCGTCACCATGCTCTTTGCTGTCCTTGGATTCCTCTCCCCTTCAAACCGAGGTGGGTTGATGACTGCCATGCTCCTCCTCTGGGTCTTTATGGGCCTCTTTGCTGGATACTCTGCAGCCCGTCTGTACAAAATGTTTAAGGGAACAGAATGGAAGAAAATCAGTCTCAAAACAGCTTTCGTGTTTCCTGCAACTCTCTTTGCCATTTTCTTCATCTTGAATGCTCTTATCTGGGGCGAGAAATCCTCTGGGGCAGTTCCATTTGGAACCATGTTTGCTCTGGTATTCTTATGGTTTGGCATTTCAGTTCCACTTATCTACGTTGGTGCATATGTGGGTTTTAGGAAGCCGTCGATTGAGGATCCTGTGAAAACCAACAAGATCCCTAGGCAAGTCCCTGAACAGGCGTGGTACATGCATCCAGCCTTCTCTATCCTAATTGGAGGCATACTCCCATTCGGAGCCGTCTTTATTGAGCTCTTCTTCATCCTTACATCGATATGGTTGCATCAATTCTATTACATATTTGGATTCCTTTTCATCGTCTTCATTATCCTCATCATCACTTGTGCCGAGATCACAATTGTGCTATGCTACTTCCAGTTGTGCAGTGAAGACTACCTTTGGTGGTGGAGGTCGTATTTGACCTCAGGCTCCTCAGCGCTCTACCTTTTCCTGTACGCAGCCTTCTACTTCTTCACTAAGCTTGACATTAAGAAGCCAGTTTCTGGAGCCTTGTATTTCGGGTATATGCTGATTGCTTCCTATTCTTTCTTCGTGCTGACTGGTACAATCGGTTTCTATGCATGCTTCTGGTTTACGAGGCTCATCTATTCGTCAGTGAAGTTCGACTGATTTATAGTCCTAAGCTGAAGGAAACGATTCATTTGTTTTTCCACGAGGAAGCACGAAATTCACTTTGACGGTACTTGTAGAATGTCCTTGTGGAGCTACCAACTTCCGTCGTTTTGAATCTAGAGTCATAGAAGTTCTGATTCTTAGCCTTTCTCTATACAGGTCCCTTTTAAGTTCTAGTTCTTGTTGTTTATTTGTTCTTATATAATCGTCTTCGTTCTGTTCCATACGAAAACACAGAAATTGTAAGCAATCTTCGTGCCATCAATGGCTCGACGGTGATTCGAGGAATGAAAAATGGAATTCCTGAATGTAACATTGCCACAGCTGCGTTTTGTTATATTTTCTTGTCAAATCTTTGGAGATTTGGCTCATCTGTTCTGTGATAAAAACTAAAAAGTACGAACTGTGAACACAAAATCGTTCTGTGATAAAAGATAAACGCAACGCATAATCTTCCAACCATCGCTAATGGAAAACATGTATATCAAACATACAATTTTAACATTTCTTCAAGTTCCAAGCTGGTGTTTCTATATATTACATTGTTTGTGACAACCTAGAAAATAGACGCTGATCGGTATTTTGAGCCAGTCGTATAATGCCATCACAAATCAATCAGCGCCTTCAGCGCTAAAATCGGGCTCCGGAGGCTTTTGTAGTTTGACTAATTCTCGAGCACTCTTCAAATTTCTGTTTCGGTGGACACCACGAAGTGCATTTGCAGCAAACCTAGAAGCTAAAAATGTGGCACCAATGCTATATGAACCTCCGGCGTTGCTGCGAGCACCTCCCAAGGCTTCTGCTTCTGCTTCCTCTTCCTTACGACGAAGCTCCAAGATTTTCCTCTTGGAATAGCGACGCCATGCTGCTTGGATAAAGCAAGCAGCCCACGTCCGCCATTGTTGTGAGTAGAAACGGAAGGTGTGCTGAACCTGTCTGCTGTGAAGGCGCCTAAACTGACTGGCAACAAATTTCAACTCTTCAGCTACAAGAGCAAAGGCCTCAACCTCGGTTAAAGCCTTAACTGTCCGAGTAGATGATGGGAGGTTGGCACCAGATTTGGGATCCAGTGCCCAAGTTAGAAGCTCCTCACCACAGAAATCACCTTCTTTCAGTAAACTTCGGTTAAAAAACCCACTCCTACCACCATCTGTTGTTACACTCTCAAGGCGACCACGTATGATGAAAAGCATCTCGTCAACTGGATCTCCTTCCCGAACTATGTAAGTACTCTCTGTGAATAAACTTGGTTTCAGTCTCTCACAAATGGCATCAAGCAACCTCTCGTCCATATTCTCAAACAAAGGAACCTGCAATGACCGGCAAAGTGCAATTTATCTAATGATTCACAGTGGGACCAACCAACATATATGAAACCAATTACCAGTAGAAGGAAACACAAAGAACAAAAGAATTACTAATCATACCCTCCTCACTAATGCCAAACAGAGGTGCCGCTTAATATCTCTCCTGAGATCCTTTGGTAGGCTCTGAACCAAACTCTGCTCGTCCACCCCGCGTGTTTCCAACCACTTATATTGATCATATCGCCTGACACGTTCCCTAAGGTCTTGTGGGAGCAAGCGGTGATGCATCCACTGCTCTGAATCGCGTCTTTTGACCCTCATCTCCTCAAGTCGAATAGTAAGAGACTGAAGATAGGTCTGTAACAATACCATAACACCCAGAATATTAGCAATATCAGATGATGTTCTGCTTTTCACGCTACATTACAAGCATCAACTGTTACTTCCAAGTTTACCTGCATGTTTCCTATCAAAAGTGCGAAGAGGATAAGTCCAAATATAGCCAGTGATATGGAAAATATAACCTCTCCAGGATAGGTGCTGGTTGCAAGACCCTGACCAAGCGTACTGTATAAAGAAGTCAAACAAAATGCTGTTAAAAGCTAAAACTTTAAAGCCTGCAAGAGGCGCAACGGTTTTGTCACATTATGTGAAACCACTACATAAAATAGTTTGAACTTTATGACTAGGATCAGGAACATTGGTTAGTTCAGACGACATCATTACCTTAAATTCTGTAGTCCCCACCATAAACAGTAACAGTATTTGACAATGAACTTCTTGGATGAAACAACCCCAGATGATAAAGCCGAATTAAAGATTCCAAAATCAAAGTAGGTATTACTGTCACCTGCCGAGCATTTTGATAAGATGTTTCCGGTAACATTGGACCAAGTTGCATTATCTAAATTGTTTGGGTTCCCGCAGTACAAGAGATTTTTATCACATGGTTTTCCAATATCAGTACAAGCCATCTGCCAGCATGTATCATTGCGTTCTAAAGCTAACAAATACCAGAATGCCCCAACTATCTGCAAAGATATCATCCAATGGATAATAATTGCTCCCAAAGAAAAGTATAATTTCCATGTTAATGTATGACGATCAAAAGAAAAATAAGTACTTGATGAGTCTGATGACAATAATAACATTCAATGGAAAATAATTTGTATCAAATGTTCATACGCAAAGAAAGAAAAAGAAAGATGAATAACATAAGGCAAGCAAACAAGGAACAAAACAGCAAGGGTAGAAACAAAATAGGTACTCACATGACTAGCGAGCATATATAATAGCAAATAGTATGCAGCACCTGCCCAAGCAGTTTCAGCAAAGGCACCAGCAGTTCTTTTCATTTCTGAAGTCAAAGGATAGACTCGAAAAAGTCTGGGAATATACTGAACTAAAACTATGAAAAGCAAAGCCTGTTTTGTAGCAAGCACATCTGAACGTTTGGACCTCTGAAGAAACCTCCAAACTACAATCTGCACAAATTATGGCCTTTTAGTGTTGCATAGAAAAAAAATATAGGCTTAACAGTTAACAGTTTCCTTTCAGCGTATTTTTCAAATCTTCTACTACAAAATGAAATATGCCAATAATTAACAATACATAGAAACGAAAAGACAAAACAAAATAAGAGCCAAAACTATAGGAAAGCGGTATAGCCACGTGGAATAATTCAGGGAAACACTCTTACCTGTGGTAGGGGTAGCACTGAAAGAAAATCAATGATGAAATAACTTCGTAAGTATCGCTGGGCTATTCGTGCTGGATCAATCACCAGTTCACCTCTTCCAAAAACCCGAGATGATGGAGCAATGTAAGCTGTCCTAAACTGGAGAGCCATGTGAATAAGATAGAAAGCATCAACAATCATCCGCAGTGTGGTCGCTGTGATAGCCAACCTTCGATCTATACCAAGACAATTTGATGAACTATTGATGACTGGAAGATAGAAAAACAGAGGGTCCACAGACACTGCCAGAATACATGAGATGACAAAAAATCTATTCCACAACAAGAGAAATTTGTCCTGAGGATCATATATCTTCTTGTCTGACCCTTTAAGATCTTCAGGGAACACTGCACGAGAAATCCCAAATCCAAGTGATCGGCCGATTGACTTAAGCCCTTCAGACCCCTTTTTCATTCCTCTCTTAAAAGATGTATCCCTTGCAGGAGCAGTCCGGGTTAGTCCCTCAATATTAAACCCACATCTTCTCCCTCCAGAATCAGAAGGCGATGATAATCTAGAGTCCAAGTCATCCAGCCTAGAAAATCAATAAACACTGCCAATAAGCACAACATTCGATGCTGTTCTACCAAATGACCCAAATCGTGTTTCAACACTATTAGAAACATAAACGTTCAGCTTTCATCATAGAAAAGGAAGCTTGAGGCACTGACCTGGAACTATAATATTATCCCACTAATTCATACATAATGCAACAAGAATACAACAAAAACAACAAAGCCTTATCCCACTAAGTGGGGTCAGCTATATGAATCCTAGAACGCCACTGCCCTTGGTTTTGTGCCAACTAATATTTAGAAGTAATTATTAAAGAAAAGAACCTACTTAAAAAATAAATGAAATTCCTAACATATTTATCATTAAGGCAAATTGCTAAACTATTTATTGGACTTAGAGACTACATACTTCCTAAAATTTAAGCAGACATGACATCTCAACTAGTCATACAAACATGTAACAGATCGTTGGAATCACTAGAACCAGATCTTTATGTTTGGCAACGATTCTCCGGAAAAAATTTGCAAAATTTGACAAAGAAAAATTATATTTGGTACCTCACAAACTTGTCTCTCTGGCCTCCCAAGTACTGTGACTTGTTGTAACCACAATCCAACATCTTTACTCAATCAAACACATCAACGTCACCTGCATACCAAAATGAAGATCCAAATTCGCAATGAACATCAAAATCATCGTATTCAGTTCTAAGTGGCTTATAAACAGCCACCGGAAATGAAGTATGAATCTAAAACAATCACCAGGTTCAAAATACATTTTTCCACCAAATGCTCAACCAAAATTCCATATAGCTAATAGTGTTGAAAAGATAACGACCCGATTTATAGTAAACCGAACGTTTACGATTTGATGTAACCAAAAAATGGTAACTTTGGTCTTCTTACAGCAAACAAATCGGCATCCATTGCTATATATCCTCAAATTATACAACTCAGATCCCTAGATAGTCGACAGTGCATAACTAAGCAGCCTAAAGCAGTATGAGTAAACATCAACTTAAACTTTTATCCATTTTTATCAGCTTAATCACCAAAAACAATCACTTGATCCCCGAATAACTACTGTTTCCTGACGTTGACCAACTTAATTAAGAATCCCCCTAAAAAACCAATAAATTAAGAAACCCCTCCAAATTTACCCAACAAGAAAAAAAGCAACCAACTTTATTGAGCACCGTGGAAGAAGAACTGACATTTCCTCGATTAACGGAGGAACCCATGTGATATGAATTCGTATCTTTGCAGAAATGATCAAAGCATATGAGATTGGGGGGAGAGAGAGAGAGAGAGAGAGAGAGAGAGAGAAGCAACTCACAGTAAAATCAGGAGGTCTTAGATTTTCATTCGGCTGGTTGCCGCCAGCCACGGACAGAGAGATTCAGGTATATGGAACAACAACTGGGTGTCGAGATGTCACCAGCGAGAGAGACCAAGTTTGATATCTCTTCTTACCGAAATTGAAAAAGGCTAAAAAACCGAAGGAAGAAAGTCAATGCCGTTACTGAAATGTTTTTAAAGAAATGGAACAAACTTGAAAACTTCAAGTTTTAACGAGAAAGACGAAATAAAATATAAAATGAATAGTATTAGGATTAACTTTTTATTATAAAAATGTAGTTTTTCGTTAAGGTGAACGGAGTTTTTTTGTTAAAGTTTCCTTTTACAACACTATAAATGGATTTAGTCCCAAAAGTTGGAGATTCTTTAGGATTGAATAGAGAATTTTTTTACTGTCCTTGAATTTTGGACTTCGTTTCATTTTGCTTGCTGAAATTTAATTTTTAGATCTTATAATAAAAAGTTGTGAATAATAGAAGCGTTAATGAAGTTATTTTTATTATTCACTCTAAACAGTAATTATTTTTCTGCAAGTTCACCTTTTTGGAAGAAAAGAGGGCAAAGATAATAGCTATAAACTATTTACAAATATATTTTTTATTTTTATAATGTTTTCTTCGTTTTATCCTTGCATGTCATACAAGGGATCCTGCTTTTGGTCTAATTGCCTCTTCTTTTGCGAACCGTTTGGAGACGCTTTAATGGATTTGCAACGCATACAAATGCTATTACAATACAAACAAAAAATATTTAAAATAACATAATAATTGATAAAACTAAACTTGGTCAATCAATAGAGCGTAATTTTGAGCACCAATTTTGAGTTGTGGTAATGCCCATACACTATTGATTATTGTCAAATGAGTTTGATTTAATCTATATAAACTGAAATTTTGAAATTAAACTCAGTTAACAGTAATCAATAAGGTATTGAGCATTACCACAATCTAGTAGTGCATGGCTAAATACAATAGGAACTTTAACGAAAAGCTTTTAATACTGTTCACTTTAACGAAAAATCACATTTTTACACTAAAAAGTCAATCCTGGTACTATTCACTTTACCCTTTATTT
>JAOEHR010000056.1:9262625-9276316 GCA_025448175.1 Aronia arbutifolia
CCAATCCGCAGATCATCATGGATGCTTAGCATCACAAACAAGAGAAAAAACGCAAAATCTAATCCGCAGATCATCAAGGATACTAGCACATAAACTCGATAAGAATATCACCAGAATATATGGAAAGAAATATGATTGAATAAACACATTCAGTGTTGAAATGATATACAACTTGAAGTTGGAGCCTTGACATTTATGGTTTCATTGGCTATTTACATACAAAAAATACATGCATAAATGCAGTGAAAGCAGACCATATCAAGACTTCAACTGATCCGGAAAATTCTCTCGAAAACCTAAGATGCACCGCTAATCGATCATAGCAACTAAGAGCAACTACAAGGCAACAAAAGAATTCATCTTCTGAGGCTTACCCGGCTCAAGTGCATGGCGAGTACATCCCTCATCCGCTTGCCACTCTCGTTCACTTGTCCATCGAAAACTGGAAGCTCATCCTCCTTTAAGCCTTTCACATTGTCATCTGGCATCGGTTCACTACACTTGATCAGAAAGTTATGCAGCAGACACCCTGTAACGACCACAAAAGGCAGAAATTCCACACACTCTTCCTTCCACTGCCTAGCCAGGAGCTGCCACCGAGCCCGAACTCTCCCAAAAGCCGTGCCAACCAACCCCATTGCGCGATTATGCACCGAATTGAACGCCTTCTCCATCGAACTGAAGCTATCTGCCTCGTCCGACCTTACATAAGGTGTTAGAAGCCATGGCAATAGAGGGAAGCAAGAGTCCCCCAATATGTACTGAGGAATGGAATTCCCATTCCCAAGCTCAAAAGCAGGACCATTGAGCAAGTCCCTGGACTCCTCCACACCCAAATACAGCTTACTCTGCCGGAAAATCGATTCGGGTTTCATGGTGCTCGGCCACCCGGCGGAGACATCGAGGAACCTCCCCTCAGAGTCCACCACTGCCTGAACCAACAATGACCCATTTGCCCCCAGCACTTCACCACCAACCCCAAATCTGGAAAACCCTAAAACCCCACAGCAATTCGGCAGCGAAATCCACCTGAACGCCGCCGATACCCGGGATATATCTGACCGGAATTCGAACAAGTTCCCCAATTGATCGTTCACCGCCTTACATACGGCGTAAAATGCGCGGCAGGCCTCCACGGAGTCGAGCCCGAACCGCCTTCCCACCGCCTTGTAGCTCGCGCCGTGTGCCAAGCGGTAAATTGCGGCGGCGAGGACGAAATTGGGCGGGATTGAAGGGATTGTGGATTTGAGAAATGGGGAGAGGAGGGAGAGGAGGATAGAGAAGGAGTGTTCAGACATGCGGAAGGTCTGGGACCAGTGGGAGTCGAAGTCTCCGCCGGCGGCGGTGGCGGAGAGAAAGCGGCTGAACCAGCATTCTAGCGGCGTCGGCGGAGGGCGTAATGGTGGTTGCGGTGGTGGGTTGGGGAAGCAGAGGAGGGTGGAAAGGGAGGTGGAGGCGGATGAGAGGAGGGAGTCTAGGGTTAGGGTTTGGGCGGGAAGGAGGAGGAGGTCGTTCTGGGAGAGGAAGGAGTGGGCCAGTGACGTGGCGGCGGTTACGAGGCTGACGAGGTGGTGTTGATTGAGGGGCTTGTTGTTGTTGTTGTGGGTTTGGTTTGGTTTCTTGTTTCTGTCCTTGCCTTTGGTGGTGCTCTTGGCTGCGCCTATGCCGCCTCCGCCGCCGGCAGCCATTGGTGGTGGGATTTCGATTAGTAACGAGTCAGATGTTGGCACGCAGTGTGACTGTTTTGGGCCAAGTATACGCACACTGCTGATTACTACGATGCTTTTCCTTTCCTTTGCTTTTTGGTCCTTCAGAAAGCAACATTTTCTAAAGTAGACTTTCTATAATGGCCACTTTACTTTTGCTGTATTTAGAATTTGGAAAAGTAAAGTCATGACTCATTCACTCATCTGATATGTTTATTATGTGACGATTGTTCAATGGATGAATAATACACTTTTTCAACACCTGGTAATTGTTTATTAGTAGTTAACGCTACGAAAATTGAAATTTGATTGCATGAGAAGATCCTTCAATATTTTGAAGAAAAAAAAAATTATTATCTAATTTTCAACATCTTGCTTCGAACAAAGATTAAAAATTCAAATAATGTAGGATTGTTACGGTGGCCCTTAAATTTCAAAATAACAAATTAACAACAAAAAAAAGGGGCTTTTTCTTTTTCCCTTAAATTTCAGTCTCTTCCATCTTTATAGAGTTGTCGTAGTATTTAAATCCTACCGATAAGATTGACCAAAAAAAAAAAATCCTACCGATAAGACTTCAATTGGATTAAACTGTGCGCTCCGACGCAACACAGCGGAAAGTTTAAGCCTTGATCACCAAGAAATTCTCTCTCTCCACCCTATATATATATATATATTTTTTTTTTTTTTGTTATTAACCCGTAGTCTCCGTCTTCTTCATCGATAACCCACACAACAATCAGTCCTCTCTCACTTAGTCCCTCATGGCGTCGAAGCTGAAGATTGCAGGGACATGGGCGGGCGTGCTGGAGGTTGAATTGGAGAATTGGACCGTGCCCATGTTGCGAGACGAAGTTGCAAAGCGATCAAACTGCGACCCCAATTCGATCAATCTGATTTGCGCCGGCAGGGTCTTGAAAGACGGCGGCGGCGATGAGAAGCTCGCCCAAGTGGGTATCAAGAACAACGCCAAGATTCTTGCCAGTCGCGTGTGCGCGGAGGAGGGCAAGTCGTTGAAGGAGGAGTTGATGGCTGAGGAGGAACGCTCTCGAAGATTGACTCGAGTCAAGTGAGTATTTCTCTTGAATTTTTTTTTAATTTTGATGAAAGTACTGGTTTTTGGCGAAGAATGTAATTTATTGGAGTTAATTTGGTGTTAGAATCCGTTCAATTTTGATGGGTTTTTAGTTTGTATGTCTATGGTTTGCTGTTTGGGTGTTTGTTGTTCATGAACTGTGTATTTCGTGTTTTTGATTTCGGATTGAGTGAGAAAATCGTATTGGAATTTGATTGATGCTATTATCTTACGCATAATTGAGGGACTATGATTTTGGAGCTGAATTCAAGCATTCGGTATTAAGGTCGGGAATTGATCGAAAAACTAAACTGGGATTTGGTTGTTTGATGACTCTGTTGAAAAGAACAATTGAATCTTAGGTTTGTGTTTTTATGGTGTTTTGGTAGTCGACGTGGTATAAGCTTTGTCCAAATTAAGATTGAACTTTAGGTTTGTGTTTCTGAGGTCATGTGTTCAGTATTACTCACTTAGATTGTATGCAGAAATATTGTAGTGTTTGTAAACAGTGCCTTAACTGGGGATATCCGGATATGTAGGCTGCTTGATTCACGAGAGTGCGGAGTTGGACCTAAAAAAATAGTGAATACTCTTGAGCTTTTGGTTGAGGAAGAGTGGAACTTTTTCCAATAAGGAAGTCGTGGACTTAGTGATCCTATATTTTCTTCCATTGATAATGGTCCCAAATTGTTCAGATGTGTATCAGCGGGCATATGCACATTTAACATGTTCAGTTTTATTGATTTGTTTATGTCTATATTTAAGTTTTAACTTGATTGTACATATATTAACTCTACAGGGCAGCTGCCACTGCATTGGCCAAGAGACATGCAGATGGATCATTGCCGATTGAAGACTTCAATATAGTTCTTGAAGATCAAAGTGGAAAGAAAGTAGAGTTGGGATCCGAGACTGATCAGAGGTATGATAGATAGTTAGGTTTCAATACTTTTCATAGTGCAATTAGATGTCCGCACTTAATTCCTTTTATGAGAAGTTGAAGGGTATACAGTTGTGATCTAAGTTTGAAGATTTGTCATTTGACAGGGCAATTATGATGGGCCTGATGCTTCATACGAATGCAAAGCAACTAATTCAAAGACAAAATTACAAAGACGCGTTAGAAGTGCTTACCATGGGAGAGGTCAGTTTCTGCCTTAAACTCGGGATAATATTTTGATTTGATGACCTTGAAGGGAATATCACATTTTTTATGGCTTGCACCTTGCCAGTGCTAGTTATATCAGTTTCAGACATGTTTGTATGTGAAGTAAATTATCATAAATTGAAATATTCAGTCAGGAAATATTATGTGCCTAAACGTGTTGCTTAACCCATGTGTGCTTATTTCATTCTTGTAGGAGGCTTTCTCTCTTTGTGACCCGAAGGTTATTGAGGTGAGTGAGCCATACTGAAAGATTTTTATCACTTTGAGCCATATTATTGTGACTTGCCCTCCCTGTAACTTTGACCGTTAAACTATATCAAAGTTTGTGCCTCCTTAGATATACTACTATTTCTGTTTGACTCCGTGCTTGCTTTCAGCTTGTTGACAATCCTCCTATACTCCAAATCGATATGGTTTGGTGCTATTTCATGCTTCGAGATATCAGCTGGCTTGCAGTGGCAGGAGTTCGCCTTGAAAAAGCCAGAAAAGGTATTGAGAGAGCTCATGGAAAGGACTCTTCTCGTGTCAGACTCCTTCAGGGAGGTCGCTATCCAGAGCTTGCACTGTAAGTATTTTACTGCTACCTGTATTTTACCTAAACGTACCTTGCTTGGGAGAATTTTGGTCTAATCACTTTTTCATTTTCTGGTCATAGATATTTGAGACTGGAGCTACTGGAAGGGGTGGTTGCGTATCATAGTGGCCAGTACGATAAATCAAGGAAGGTGCTGACTTCTGCACAAGAAAAATTCACCAAGGTTAGTTGACTTCTTGTGGAATTCTGCATTCATTAGTTGCACTGAAATTTGCAATCGAATTTTTCTGAACTTCCACCATGTTTCACATTACATATTCCAAATGATTGAATTCGAAAAAAAGAACAGAAATTATTTTAACCTCCACAAAGTTCATATGCTTGTATTCATTTTTCTTGGTGATTCCAGTAGTTTCAACAGAACCCTAGTAACGTACCATCTCTACATTGCAACTTCCACCTGAGTACATTTTCAATTGTTGATTGCAGCTACAAGTGCCAGATGAAGCTCTATCACTTGTTATGAGCATGGGATTTAAAGAACGAGATTCTAAAAGGGCATTGCGAATGAGCAATCAAGATGTATCTAGTGCTGTTGATTTTCTTGTTGAGCAGAAGGCAAAGAGAGCCCAAAAACGGGAAGAAGATGTTCAGCGACGAAATGAAATTATGTGAGTGTCTTTATGAAATAGATTTTTTTTTTTTCAAGTTCTCTGTCTGTAGTGTTACTTAGACCAAGAAATTGGCAGGGAGCAAAAGAAGTATGGGACAACGCCATTGAAGAAAGCTGTGGATATCGAGAAATTGAACCAATTGGTGTCCATTGGGTAAGCAAGCCAAGACTTGTTCATCAGTTTTCAACTTAAAGTTCAATCTTGCATACAAATTCTGGGGTCCCTGTTCAGTCATTATAAAAGTTGCTTGAATTTGCAGTTTTGAGAAGGAGCTTGCTGCCGAATCACTTAGAAGAAACGAGAATGATGCTGAGAAGGCATTGGATGATTTGACAAATCCAGAAGTTAATTCTTCCATACAGGTCCATTGCGTTCTCTATAAAAAGATTTAACTGAAATTTATTTAGACTCTTTAACATTACTAACTTTGTCCGACCTGTAGGTATACATTGAATCAAAGAAAAGGAAACGACAGCGCCAAGCAATTGATTCTTCAATTGAATCACTTGTAGGCATGGGGTTTGAAAGATCAAGAGGTACTTGTTAGCGAAATACCAATCAAATCTAAGAATATACATGATAGATATCAGAAACTAATGCTCAATTTATAATAGCAAGAACGTGGTACAGAAGTAACAAATTTATGAGGCACCTAGCTAGGCTCTAATGTTTACCTTTGTATGCAGTGATTGAAGCTTTTCAGACTGCTGGTGCTGGGGCAACACTGGAGCAAGCATTGCGTCAGTTGCTCGCAGGAAATGCAACAGACCCCACGAATGCTGCCAACAACCAGTCTCAGGCGATCCCCACAGCTGCTGCTGACAACAATATCCCTGCTGATGCTGCTAATGATATTGTGAATTCCCTTGTTTCAAGGCTAGATAATGCTGATCAAAACGTCGAAGCTGGAGGTCCATCAGCTACTAGTGAAGAACGTGATGCAGAAATGGAAGATGCACTCGCTGGAGAACTGGCACAAGGAGATGCATTCTCGGACTATGACCTTGAAGTTACTGAAGAAGGTGCGGCCATAAGCGAGTATTTGGCTCTGCTGGACTCGACAGGCAGAGAGTGAAAGAGCGTCGCCGTCCCAATGACAAGATCCCAACTCTAAGAATAACGCAAGGGAAATCATTGTGTGTGAATTGTATATATGAAAACAAAGTAGGTGATCGACTTAGGTTTGGTGAATGGTGATTGCATTGCAGTTGCCTTCACAGTTACCATTGGCATTCCAGACGATCATTGTTGCTCTCTCTGTCGTTTATCCTCACGGCATCTCTTGCTGTTTTTGGCATTAATATAAACAGCTCGTTTTGTTTACAACCCAATCGTCGTCAATGCAATTTACATGTTTTTGTCTAACATTTCTTGAACAACGAAGTTAAGAAAGAAAGCAATTCAATCTTCATATTAAGATTGTAGGGCAGCGGAAATTATTTTGAAATCGACTACGATGAGATTAGTTCGCTAATGAACGATTTTGGAGTAACATACACATCAGTTTTAACTACTATATGACACAAATCCTCCGGAGTAAACAGAGGTAAAGGGACGACAACCTTAACAAGGAAATGCATTAAGAATGTCGATGAATATGTTCCTATCTTGTGAAAAGTGTAATCGGAAGATACAAGAGTACATAAAGTTGACTATCACTGCTATTCACAAAGATGAAGTGAATCAATGCACATGTTACTCATCCGAAACCTCATTAGAGGGATCTTCAGAATCTGCATCTGCAACCGTAACTTTCTGCTTCGTATTAGATTCTTCCTCTACTCTGGTTTCCTTGTAATCCTTGGGAAGCACGTTACAATCAATTGTCTGCCATACTGGTCTCTCTGATTGGAATGCTCTGTTTGGGAAAATAGCTTAGTCATTAGAGGAGCTAGTAGTAACATACGTCGCAAGAAAACACAAGCACAAAACGTATTGGAGTGGGGGAGGGAGGGATGGAGACTCACGGGTGCTTGCAAAGTTTGGGGCATTGGATTGTAACTGCATACTTGCATGTGGATACCTCTGTAATTGAATTAATCATAGCTTTGCCCTCTGCGCACACAAATCTCACCTGCAAAATGCGTATGAAGTAAGGACCGGAAGGCAGAAGGAGAGAAGCGAAAGGAAATTTAAAACCACAGAAATATAATAACTTCATACTTCAGTCTCTCGTTGCAGGTCTGTAAGATCACAAGTAGTCCCATTTGTATATTGATGAGCATGGTACCTACAAGAGTCGTACAATTTCATAAATTGTAGTCAATCTCTTCTATCTTATCCGCAGAAATATTTCCCTCAAACTTGTCCTACACATTTTATAAAGGCCAAATCCCATACCTTTGGTATGCATCTTTTGAGCGTGGATCTTTGAGTGTAGATATGTCAGAGAGGTTCTGGTTGACAGCAGCAGTGGCCTCTGCATCATATACACCCAAAACAAATTCCTGAACCACCTGTAATAAGAGAAGAAAGTAGCCAATCCACGAGCATTTATGAGGTTTTAAATTTTCTGAAAGCGTTCCAATAAGAAATGAGATATCTGAAAAGATGATGATAATAACACTAATGAATTGGAAAAGAAAAGGTCAAGAACGTAACAAATGGAACAATGACTCTGCTCCTGTAGCACAGCTACTAAATATACCACTGTAACCACTACAAGGATGGGGGAACCACAATACACCGAACAGGCATGATTATCCAACTCTAAAACTTTAGTAGGTAATCACTTGTGGGAATGCATCAAATACTGTGTGCCAACACTACATCAAGGGCCAAGATCACCTAGATACATGTGGAACTTATTTACACTTCGTGTATATTATCCCACTTCCTCTCATTGTATGCAGTTATATAACATATTAGCAAGCACACAAAAGAAATAAGAACTAACAATAGAAGAATAGGACATTTAAAAGCGAGCACTTGAGAGGCACATAACACAATACCTTTTCATCTTCCACATGAATTTGTCGTAATCTCTTCTGATAGCAAAATTCATATGACCACCAACCCTCATGCTGCATAAAGGAGTTGGTTATGTTAGCGTAGTTCACAGTACATGCATCATCAACTAATGGGGGCACTGTAAACATGTAAACCTGTATTATTGTAGTTTTATAAGTTACATAACTATGATAAAGAGAGTTTTAATGTCATGGATCTTACTCTGATAAAGCATTGGTCCTTCAGTACTTCAAGCAGCTCATCTGGTGTCTTCATTTTAATTCGTTTCTCAGTTTCCACAATCATGCTGCTAATATTCTGCTGGAGAACTTGCTTCCCGCTCTTGGCTTCCTCTACCTTGGGCAAGTAACATATAAAATTTTGTCCATTGTTATTTGGCATAACCACAGACTCCTGACCATCATCCTGCAATGTTTGTACCCAATCATTAGATCAACAAGTATGCTACGTATTTGTGACAAGTGAAAAATTTAGAGACAAATCAGTGAAGTACACAAATTTATCCATAATGTGGAACAAATAAGTGACAGAATCATTCGTCTAAGTCCATTATATGATACAAGGCAGTGTTCGACGAGTTTAATGCATCACTTATTCTAAAAGAAAACCAAAGAAAATGTGCAATTTTGGGATGGAGAACTGTCGAAGAATCGAATCGACGCATAAATAAATCGAGCATTTTCACGATCAATTGGAGATGAAAAACTTACAAATCAAAGTAGAAGGCAAGAAATATACTTCTTAAAAATCTATACCCGGCATCAAATCTTATATATGTCAAAGGAACAAACAACAAATACAAGTAAAAACAATGGATAGATAAAAAATACAGTATTAGCTTACAGGATGAAAAGGTGAGTCTTCAGGATGGAATTCAATCCTGTATTTTGGTTCACGAGAGCTGCGACGAAATGCGCCACCTGCTCATCAAACGATAAAGAATCAAAATGAACTTAAATTTGCAGTACAATATATCGAATTAAACCAACAAACTTCTATCCACCGAGTTGAAAGGCTAACAATTGCTATCCAGCCAACTGATCACGAAAGTAGCCTACATCAAAATTTGGCCCT
Source organism: Aronia arbutifolia (assembly GCA_025448175.1). Classification (NCBI taxonomy): domain Eukaryota; kingdom Viridiplantae; phylum Streptophyta; class Magnoliopsida; order Rosales; family Rosaceae; genus Aronia; species Aronia arbutifolia. Next base: position 9,271,828 of record JAOEHR010000056.1, read on the forward strand.
TCAATCTAAAGGCTAAACATTTACGAACCCTCAAGTGCTTTCAAACTAATTAAGCTAGAAGCTGTAAATTACCAACTAACTGAAAATTCCGCCAATACTTTCGAGCTCGGAAGCTGATTGACAATAATTAATAGAATACTAAAACCCTAAATATACACACACACACATACATGTATATATAGTTGAGAAATTTACAAAATTTGGCACGCAAGACATGATTTTGTAGTCAAATAGAGAAAAACGGCAATGAAAAACACATGGGTTTTACAAAACTCAGCAGAAATACTGAAATTACGCAAATTTGAGGGGGGCATGGATGGATTTAAGAAGAGGGTAATTTACCTAGGTGATCCAGGAAGATCTGATCGGCCGAGACGAATTGGCTGAGGACGTACAAAACTTGAACAAAAAACACCAACACCCTCATATTTGTATGAATATCAGAGAAAAATAAAAGGTCTCAAAAACCAGAGAGAAGCAGAGACAGAGAGGAGGAGGTGGAGGAGGAGGTGTTGAAACCTTCTGCTGCTGCTGCTACGTCTCGACGAAGAAGACGAAGACGAAGAAGTGATGCACCCAAAACACTACTGTTGGCTGTTTGGCACCTCCACGCGGGCCCGCCAATCAGCGGACGCCGCGTCAGACGTGGTAGTGCTCACGTGACCGAGCCGACGTGGCGTTTTTTATGTACGAAATTGTCGTTGGGTTGCAAAGCCCAATCTTTTATTTTGGAAGATTGGATTGGGTTGGGCTTGAATTTGAAAACTCCAAGTTGGTGGGCTTCAATTGGGCCAGTCAGGTGCCACCCATAGTTACGTTCTGGAGAACTTTGAAATTATCCATTGACTTTGTTTTTTTTTCTTGGTCGGACCGATTGACTTGGCTTTACAGCAAAACATAAACAAAATACAAGGCAAAACGCCCTCCACCACAGATATTGTAAACAAACAAACAAACAAACATTAAAGCGGGCGGAGGGCGGCGGGCGGCAGGCGGTGGCTTAGAGTACATGTCACGCATGCGAAGGAAGCTTACCAATATGGCAATCTCGAAAGTACTATGTGGCGGCAATACCAAATTAATATGAAATTCTTAAAATTATATGTAAACTTTAAATCTTTGGCTTTCACTGTAAAATGTGATGTTAACTATTACGAAATATTGTATTCCACGTCAATTATATATTGCATTTTAATGTTGCGTGATCAACTTTGAATACATGAATCCTATTCAAGAGATCAACTTATCTATATCAAGAATATTATAATAACAGTAGCGTATGATTGGATTGCAATGCAGACACTATAACGTTTTGGCTTTGCACTATATTTATGTTAACCCGTACAAAATATCTGATATATATTATGTGACTAAACTTAACAGCGCGTGATTAACTTGTAGTACTTTTACGTACGATTACGCTTTGTTCTGAAAAATATTATTCGCACACGTGGGCATGGCATCGTAAAAGTCTAGAAGCGTACTTTACTTTTAGAGGCTCCCAAACCAGGACAGGCTGTTTCCCGTACAGGCCACTACTCCTTGTCTGGTAATTTTCTTAGCCATTTTATTTTGTGTGTGATTTGGGTTGTCAAGTATGCAACCCTGTTCTGCTTTGTGATTTTGGCAGTTGAAGTTGTAACCGCCATAGTTGATAGTTCGTTACTTTTCTTCACATGCTTAGGGCCACGTGGCCAACACTCGTTGGCAAAAAGTTGAGGTTGTCCACTTATTACAGTCGAATACTTTTTCTCTTCTTAAATGACTATTTTACCCCTTCACTCTCCATATTTTTGCTTTTTATTTATTTATTTAATTTTTTTTTTAGGCATTTTAAGCAACCGGAAGACGAGGCAACTGCAAATCCAAGCAGCTCAAATGGCTCTGGCAATAGTTGATCGAACAGCCCCAAGAAACTTGGATATCACAGAAACAAGGGACCCACCGTGTTCAAAATTTTAGTTTTTTCTTTTCTTTTTGTTGTTGTAATTTCAGTATTATATTTTGGTGAAATACAAAAAAAAAAGGAAAATTACAAGTTATCAGATTCTTCATCTCTTTGGTTTTGTGGCGTTTACGTAAAGCAGTGAAGAACAACAAAATCTTGTATTCCCACTTACAAAAGGAGCCAACGGGCATTGGTCGGTTTTCTTTTTCCCTTCTCGCCCCGAAAATTCTCTCATTTTCTCGGCGGAGATTTTCCTGGAAAATCCGGAGCTTTTTCACCGACAATTCATTTCCCAGATAAGTTTCTCTCTCCCCAGAATCTTGGTTTTTCTCAAAGCTTGTTTTTTGAGCTGAATTGGAGGACGGCTGCTTCTCTCACAATTGGGATTTGTATATAATTTGATAGGCACTGACAAATCCTGATTTGGAGGGAAAAAAGTTGATGAATTTGTGATTCTTATGGTTGAGAAAAGAAAACCCAGTTGAGCTTTCAAGGCAGTAGCTTCAGATTTTGAAAAGGAGGTTTTCTTGGGCGGAATTGGCTTCTGGGAAAAGTGCTTTTTTTTGCTTCTGGTATGCTGCTGTGTCTATTTCTGAATTGTTGTATTGTTACTTGATTGAATTGTGAGGATCTGTTTTGTGTTGAATTGTGTTTTGGGCTTAGATTGGTTTTGGAAAAACTTGTTTGTTTCTCGGGAAAGTTGGGGAAATATGATAGAAAGTGGTTTCAATAAGTTGTTGGTTTCCCTGTTTACTTAATTGGATCAGCTACTGAGTTTTGAGCATTCGGGTCTGTAGTGAGATTACGTTTTTGTTTTAGTTGTAGCTCAAATCTTTTGTATGAGTTGTTGAGTTTATGATGGGGAAGCAAGGTGGAAAAAAGAAGAAAAACGCAGGAGAAAATTCAGGTGATAGTTCGAATCAAAGCAAAATCGGGGATACTAGCCCGAAAGCCTATGATAAGGACACAGAAGTTTTCATTTCGATGTCTCAAGAACTGAAGGACGAGGGGAACAAGTTGTTTCAGAAGAGGGATCTTGAAGGAGCTTTGTTGAAATATGAGAAAGCCCTCAAATTGCTTCCGAGGAATCACATCGATGTATCCTATCTTAGGAGCAACATGGCAGCGTGCTATATGCAGATGGGGCTGAGTGAGTACCCGAGGGCTATCAATGAATGTAATTTGGCGCTTGAAGTCACACCTAAGTACAGTAAGGCGCTGTTGAAGAGAGCAAAGTGTTACGAGGCTTTGAATAGGTTGGATTTGGCTTTGAGAGATGTTGGTACCGTTTTGAACATGGAGCCAAAAAATGTCATGGCAATGGAGGTCGCAGAACGAGTGAAAAGCGTACTTGAGGAGAAGGGGTTGAGGGTGAATGACACAGTAATTGAGTTGCCTGCAGATTATGTTGAACCAACTCATGCTTCGCAGCCAGGGAAAATAATGAAGTTGAAGAGTCGGAAGAAGAAGAAGGGCAACAAAGATAATGAGAAGAAGGCCGAGGAAAACATTGAGGAGAAGGCTGAGGACAAGATTGAGGAAAAGAAGGCTGTGGATGTAGCTGAGGAAGAGAAGTCTGTGGAAATAACTGAAGACAAGAAGGTGGTGGAAATAGCTGAGGAGAGGAAGGCTGAGGTCAAGGTAGTTGTCGAGGAGGCGATCAGCAGTTCAAATGAAGAAGTGCCTAAAAGAAGTGTGAAATTGGTATTTGGAGAGGACATAAGGTGGGCTGAGTTGCCGCTAAATTGCACCCTCCTGCAACTGAGAGAGGTTGTGCATGATCGGTTTCCTAGCTCAAGAGCAGTTCTCATCAAATATAGAGACCAAGAAGGTGATTTGGTCACAATCACTTCCAATGAAGAGTTGCGATGGGCTGAAGGATCAGCAGAATCGGAAGGGTCTGTCAGACTTTACGTAGTGGAAGTTAACCCCGAGCAGGATCCCTTCTTCGAGAAACTGGAAATTGAACCGCACAAGCAACATAGTGTAGCTGAGAATGGTAGTGTGGTAAAACACAAGGATATGAAGAGACCACCTTGCATTGAGGATTGGATAATCAATTTTGCTCAGCTGTTCAAGAACTATGCTGGGATTGAATCTGATGCATACTTGGATCTTCATGAACTCGGGGTGAAGCTTTATTCCGAGGCAATGGAGGAGACAGTCACAAGTGAAGAAGCGCAAGACCTGTTTGACATAGCAGGAGAGAAGTTCCAAGAAATGGGAGCTTTGGCGCTGTTCAACTGGGGAAATGTTCACATGGCCAGGGCGAGAAAGAAGGTGTATTTCACCGAAGATTCTTCGAAAGAATCTGTTATTTCAAATATCAAAAGTGCATATGATTGGGCACAGAAGGAATACATAGAAGCAGGAAGGAGATACGAAGAAGCACTGCAGATCAAACCGGACTTTTATGAAGGCTATCTGGCCCTCGGGCAGCAGCAGTTTGAACAGGCAAAACTTACTTGGTATTATGCAATTAGCAGCAATGTTGATCTGGAGACGTGGCCTTCCACCGAGGTTCTGCGACTTTATAACTAC
>JAOEHR010000056.1:9329104-9339233 GCA_025448175.1 Aronia arbutifolia
TGTGTGTGTTGTAAGTGTAGTCTGCTCAGCTTCTTCGGTCTACAAGTTGACGAAAAAGAAAAAAATGAAAAAAAAAATAAGGTAAAGACTTGGTTTTCAAAATATCTTCGTATGGTAACAGGAGGTTTCAAGTTCGAATCATGTCAGTAATTTTTATGTTGTAAATGAATATCATGTTACTTACTGCATTTTCTTAACCATGGTAAACTAGTGGTGATTCTCACTATCACAATAAATAATTAGTATGTCGAAAAGCATCACTACCATTTAAAGGAGAAATTTTTCATTGTGACCGGAACACAGAGGGTACACTACGTGTTTTTATATAAGTCGTGGAAAATTATATTTTTTAAGTTATTAACTTTTTAACACACATATCACACTATTTATATAGTGATACGTGATATACTAACCTGTGTACCAGTCACATTGAAAAAAATTTCCACTTAAAGAGTGGTGAGCAAAACCATTTTCCGGATTATAAGTTTTGGTCGGTTCTGATTCATTTGATCAGTGTTTAACATTTGTTTTTATAATTGTCATACATAGCGTTTGGATAAAAGGTTTATACCTCGATTAAGAGCCCTTTCTCCAAACATCGAGGTCTCCCATTCGATTTTCTTTCTCTCTTAATTATCACAAGCATAACAGCGTTCTTTGATTCTCCTGTCTCAAAAAGTTGGCAGAGCTACCAAACAGACCCAATCATTTTGTTGGCTCACAATCATGGGATTGGACTATAAAACTATGGATTGCTTGGGAGTTGGGACTTGGATTTCACCCATTAGCTCATGTTTCTATTTGTCCATACAAATTTAATCCCAAATCATTACCGCAAGTCATGTTGTTCTCCTTTTCTAGTAAACAATTGAATCCATCTACCCTTAGACCCACTTCAACCCTGGACTAAACCTATAATTCCCTATTTTTTTCCCTCAAAATCCACTCCAACCCATGCCTTAAAATTAACTTAAAACCTAAAACCTGAAACTGATTTGGGGGTCAAATACCGGCCCAAGTTTAGGCCACAAATTGGAGTGGACCCCAGCTTGTGTGACTGAAACCTGGGCAGTGAAGGCCAGACGCCCAACCCAACTTGCTCCACACGCAGACGCGCCAGAGATGCAGCCGAGGCGGACCTCACCCAGTCCCCCGGCTTGTCAGAAGTTGTCTGTAGCCAACGGCTACTTTTCTTCATCCAACGGCTATGGTAATTGGACCGTTGGCTAATCCAACAATCCACGTTCAAATGTTTTTTTTTTTTTTCAGTTTATGAATTTTCAATTGTATTAAGTTTATGTGGTTTATTAATTGTCGTTTGTATTAAGTTTATGTTACTTTATTAATTGCCATGTGTATTAATTATTGTTACTATTAATCTAGATGCCTTCAATAATTACTGTACTTATTATTCCACACTTTCATGTGTCGATTTAGTGATTTTTCAATATTTATCGGAATTTAAATATTTTTAGATTAAAATGTTCAAAAAATTAAATTACGATAGTCTACATAATTATTATTTTTTTTAAGTTAATTTAAGAAAAAAAATTAGCCTAAATTCATTCTTTAATAATCCCAAGCTAAAATTTTAGATCATAAGGGTTGGAGCAGAAAATCTGTTTATGGGCTAAATATTTTTAGGTTTTAGGCCAGGGTTGGAGATGGTCTTAGTGTTATAACCCTTGAGAAGAACCTTGTCTCAATACGGAGGACCACGTCATCACTAGTCCGTGTGTGGAAGTACGAATGACATGATCCTCCGCAAGTATATGAGATGAGATGTGTTTACTCTGCGTTACATTTTTCGTAACTTGTTACTGTAGTCAGATAACTAATTGTAGATAGAAAAATGGGTATTTTATTTGCATACAGGGCTCTGTCGAAAGAGGAAGAGAAAGAATACACTGTAGGTTTCGGAAAGAGGTATCTCCGATGTGCAAGGTAATCTGGTGGCTCAGCGTCACTAGACTACCGCCTGTTCAGAATCCACAACAGCAGGTATTCTACTCAAGCTGACGGAACAATGACGTTCATAAATTTCCTTTTGGCAAACGCCAACCACCACTTGTTGGGAGTCCCATTCGGTCTATAAGCCACGCCCAATAATCTCCCGCTTGCTTCCTCCCGTATCTGCTTCAAATAATTCCTCAGCAATTCTGCAACCATTCAGTACTTTGAAATATAAGATAATGTATATGTGTATGTGTATGTATATATTTAGCGTCTGAAGCGGGCAGATGAAAATTACTTTTAAGAAGAATCAATAGTCTAGCATCAAGTTTAAAGGGAGAAAAAGAAAACCTAGATTCATGTACGGAAGATGCAACGAATGTTCTACATGGAACTGACGGTATGTCATGCTGAAGAGTTAAACTGAACAACTAACAATATGACTGTCTTATCTCAATAAGTGGCTCGAAAGAAGAATACATGTGTTAGTTATTAACAATTCAAGTTCAGATATCCTAGCGAAATATGCGAAACTCTAATGAAAGCATTCCCTGTGGAGGGTCTGTTTCTTTATTTATTCGGAATTGATAGTCTAGCAACGAGTCAGCCGATTCAAGACCATCTATGGTTCCATAAATAAAGGCATGTTCCATAACCGGATAAGCATGCTGAGAAATATGAAGGCGTCTCAAGGTCATCTCAGAAGGTCAAAAATCAATCATCTATTGATAACTGAAGTGAAAACAAACAAAGCAAGTCAAGCAGCCAAACAAAGGTAGGGCGCCTTGTATTGTGACAGTTCACGAGGACTAGAGTTATAGCGTTTGTTCCAAACATTAACTGCTAGAACATTCCAAATCAACTCGATTTTTATGTTCACCAATATCAAGTTGGAACTTAAAGAGAAGACATCAAGAGTAACGTAATCAAAAACTAAATCGTAGTTCCATTTATCCAGGGTTTGCAATTGAGGAACTAGATTAGCTTATAATTTTAATCGGCTTAATCAATTAACATATAAGAGTAAATAATATGAATTATTCTAAATGTAAGCACAGATGAGAAAGAGCTTCACCTGCTTCCCGCTGGGACTGAGGAAGAGGAAAAAGTCCCGGGAAAGGGAAACTCGGCTCTCCAGGAACAGGAACTTTTTCAAGTCCCAAATTAATAATGGCCTTGGTTCCTTCAGCCAAAGTTCTGCAACCCTCAAGCCGCTTCAAAGCCACATTGATATAAAAAGTCAAATAAATGAGGAGCTTATCAGCGGAGCTCTTAATATCAAAGTTCCTAAAGAAAACATTAGCGCGAAAGAATGTAATCGCTTCATCAACAATATCCGTTCTATCTGCGCAGAAGAAGATTCATCGTATCAACAACAAAAAATACGACAAATCAAACAATCTCATCAGCTAATAATATGAATGTGCTTGTACACATATAAACCTTGCTCTGAAACCGGGGCAGGTCCCTTTATGTGGGTTTTCAAAGGCAATAGAGGGCATCCACAAGCTTTAGTAATTTCTTCATCGTCCACGAAACTAGAGTGATAAACCTGTCACCACAGTTGTTGTCAACTGCTGTTTCAACTAAATCTTTCACTAACATTTATCTCTCTCCTCAGTGTATTAAAGAAACATGTATCGAAACCGAAAAATTGACGATCACCAGCTAATGTTCCTCCACAATTTATCAAAATGATGAGCATAAAATTGAAAATTAGGGAAAAAGATTGAGGCTTTACCATCTTTGTGACCCGAACGACGACGTATCACCACGACTTTGTTTCCAAACAACCAATTGGGTCCCTGAAAATGTTCAGCGATGAAGACATTACATAGTTATTTTGGTGAAAACACGATGAAAACTAAAAATTAAAAAACAGAGAAATTTAACCCAAATAAGAAGCTTATGACTGCAATTGAAAGAGAACAGAAAGTGTAATTATCGTTATCCAATCATTGAAAAGAGAATTCAGCTTCGTTAGATTCTCTCTCTCTAGACTTTCTCAGCTACCAGAAACCATTCTCTCTCTAGATTTGATCAATTGCCAGGAAAACAGAAAGCAAAATTAATACTAAAGGAGTAAATATTGGGTAGTAAATTCAGTACCTGATCGAATAATTTCTTCAATGGGGGTTTGGAAATGTTGGAGCTTTCAGCTTTCACAGAGAATTGGCATTTGGTGGGAGGAAGAAGGAAGGAGGGAGTTGGATCCTGCGAGGTGATACCTTGCCTTCGAGAGTACGCTACAACTCGCCCTCTCAGCCGTCAATCACATGTAGGCGCCGCCTGATTTTTTGTTTTTGTTTTTGTTTTTTTATTCAATCACATCTCTGCGCCTTTAGATGAATCTCAACGGTGGTAATTAAACTTTTAAGTTATGCTACAACCGGTAAATGACCGGCTTGGAAAATTGACCGTGAAAATCGGGTTTTTAACCCGGTTGAAACTTAGGTTAGGAACTTCATCTCGTTCGTCCGTTTTAATCCAATGGTTCCTGTACACGTGTAATTAAATTATGTAATTGGTGATATGCATTCACTTGTGTTCAACAACTTGTTAAAGCTAAAAACTGGAAGGTTAGTAAAAATTAGTATAGTCTACTTTTGGTGTGCTCGGGACACAAAGCTAGGTTATGAACAAATTATTTAAATGGTTCATTCCTAAAGATGGGGCTAGTCCTTGATATATGTTTGATGTGGATTAGAAGAATACTTTACAATAATGTAATGTAATTTTCTCTTGTTGATCCGACCGCTTATAAGGGTTTCTTGGGTCGACAAGTACCAAAGCGCACAGCTTGCCTAATAGTGGTTGAAAAGTACTTTAGCTAAGCAATAGGCCTGTCAACATTTATGTCTCTTCATAGATTTAATTTCTCGTTGATATCCAACGCGTGGCTAGTAGTTGACGTGTGAACAGACTTGTCCTTGGAGCTATGTGTCAGAGAATTGTCAGGTTGGCTGACTGCCTCAAGTGGTCATAAAGTATTTTTAAGTTATGCTCTTGTCTCTTCTTGTCGGTGGACAATCGGGCAATGAGTGATCGGTGGTGGTGGTTGTCTTTCATTCTTGTGTTGGTGTTCTGTCAACTGGATTCCTTAGGCTGCCTTGCAGGCCCAATGACTTGATCTTCTCATCCTTTAGTGGGCCCTACTCATACCCATTTTATTAGGCTCGACAACAATTATATATTATTTTAATAGGTATATAAGTATCATTCATTGACATGCTAAAGAGGCCCAAATATGTAGATTGTGAAAATATGCTTATATATGCTATGTCTTTGTTTGTGACGGCTTTTGAAATAGCTAAAAACGTTTATTTATCAACCAAAAGTGCTTTGCTATATTTTGACATGAAAGTGTATTCTGGAAAAGTCATGTCGAGTGCTAGGTTCTTAAGGAAGAACGTAAGTTTTTAGTGAAAATGCTGATGTATTTCTAACGGAACACTTCTAGCTAAGAACACGTATAAACACAAGTGCTTCTTATTCGTTTGGATGTGCTTTTAGAATTACTGAAAGCGCTTTTAGAGAAAATGTTTTTTGGTTCCAAAAGCACTTTAAATGCTTTTTCGATAATTTACTTGCATTTTTACTAAGAATTGGTTCCAAAAACATTTTCACCAAAAGCGCTTTCAGTTGTTTCAAAAGCACATCCAAACGAGCTCATAATTAGTCAACAAAAATCTCATTGTGATTATGTGATATCATCATCTTCTTTCTTTTTTGTGTCATTGTTTGCCTTAAATGTATCTATGTTGTCCTTGTTTTTAGTTTTATATAGATGAGAAATACTAAGGAAGCTCTCTCAAAAGTTAGACTCTTCATGGACTCTCCACCACCTTATCTATTTGGCACTGCATCAACATTTTAAAATATTCTACAAAAAAGATGAGGCGACGGAAAATCATCCTAATTTAAAAAAGTATCTGTAGCATTTTTCTATATAGATAATTTGTTTATATGAATTTGTCTTATTTTAATGTTGTTACGTCCCTTGAATACTTTTTCTCCTTCAAAATTATGCGAAATAATCAAATTTAAAATGGTGACTTTTTCTCTCCTCCAATAATCTGTAAAGTAATCAAATTTAAAATGGTGATTGTGGTGTCCACTACCCATTTTAGTAAAAACATTACTTGAAAAAAATAATTTAATCCAACATTTTTCTCTTCTTTTTTTATTTTTTATTTTTTATTTTTATGGGTTTTGGTGAATGCCTTTTTCTCCAACCGCTAACTACCAAACCCGCCAAAAATAGACAAGACAGCTGAGAGATGGATGATCAAGTGTTGGAGGTGGAGGTGGAGATGGAGGTGGAGGTGGACCAAAGCCTCCTTATACTTTTCTGATTGACTATAAAACCCTAACCAATAGATTGCCTGATTTAGGAAGGAGAGATCCACATGGCTTAAGCTTTCCATTCTCCAACCACATGGCCAAACTACGAAAAAGCAACTCCCAAATTACTATGATTTCGTGTAAAAATTTGATTTCCGCACGTTAATTTTGTCTTTCATATTGCCAAACGACAAATTATATTTACAACGTGAAATGCAATTAAAAGAATAGTTCAACCGAAACTTACGTATTGATAAGAGTAATGCGTTTCTTCAACTACCTAAAAAGTTAAACTATTATCTAGTTCAAATTAAATTTGAATACCGCGTGAATTAAGTTTGACGATGGATAGTTAGAAGCCAAGGGAAGTTACTTGGAGTCTAAGTTTTCTTAAAAGCTAGACCACTTTTGCATGCTTTGAAGCCTCAAATGAGTTAAGTTTGAAGCAAAAACAAAAATCAAACCAAGGCAAACATATTAACATACACAACATCGTCAACTTCGGCATCATCCTACGTATATCCAACTACTTCCCAATTTCCAATATCCTAAAAAAAAAAAAAAAGGAGAAAAAAGAAAATTTCAACCATTGGGGCCAAAGAATGATGGATGATTTAGAAACTATTTGTACCTCTGTACAAGGCATGACATTCTAGTACTGGGAATTATCAAATTAAACCCCCGGTAATTAATCAGATTAAACTCGTAAACGAAGATGTCAGCATGTACGGGATGTTCGCCATAGGACCGCGTTGGAGGGCAAGCTCATGGATGTCCTTGACAATGTCGAACACAGCCTCAGGTTGTGCTAGTTTTAGTGCATTCTCCGACATCATTTTCAGTTCGTCTGTTTTCGTGCTGAACCATTCCGCGACAATCCTTGCTGTTTCCTTGGGACTTCTGGTGAAGACTCCGGCCCCATTGTCCACCACATAAGGCACATTGCCCTTTTCCTGGCAATCGAAGAGGAAATGTTAGTCGAAAAGTTTGAACAAATCGTATGAAAAAAAAGCGTGAAAAATGATCACTTACTTGTCCGGGAATGTAGTCGTTGAGGATAATCGGAAGCCCTCTGATCAATGCCTCTGCGATTGTGCCAGGTCCTGCCTTTGTTATGATGCAGTCACAAGCTCCCATCCATTTTTCCATTTGTGTCTCAAATCCTCTAACCTGCGAATTCGAAGAACGTAAAAATTAGAAATCCCACGTCGAAATCTTTGACGAAACTGCATCAAATTTGTCGAGGCAACATGTTTTAACAAGCAAGGACTAATTTGTACCTTCACTCGAATGTTCCATTCATTAGATTCAACTTCAAGAGTGGAAGCGAGGGTTTTATTCCGCCCGCATATGATGATCAGCTGACCAATTGGTTTTCCAGCTTCTTTATCAAAGAGTGTCTCTCCGAGAGCCCTTGCAGTTTCCTTTACAGGCCCCATTCCTTCGCCACCTCCCATGAGCAGAACTGCCGGCAAGTCAGGGTCCATTTCGAGTTCTTCTCTGAGTTGATCCTACACAACCGCGAATTAGAGGGTGTGAATAAAGGCACAATGAATAAAATTTAGTAACCAAGCACTCAATATTGAACCTTCATTCATACAAACACATTCTCAGACGTGCAAAGTTGCAAACACACAACACTACACACCTTGGAGAGAACCGCTCGAGCAAAAGAGGGCCGGATGGGCAGGCCAAAGACCCGTATCTGAGACTCGTCAAGGCCGTCTACCAGCGCCCTTTTCGCTACCTCCTGTGAGGGGCAGTAGCACCTATTGACACCAGGATGAAACCAGGTAGGATGGCAGGTGTTGAGGTCTGTGATAACTGTCACGAAAATCACCTTCTTCTGCAGGCCTTGCCATTTGAGCACCCACAGAGGAATATGTTGCATCAAAGGATGCACACTGATTATGATGTCCGGCTTGTACTCCATTAGACCAGTCTCCACCTCCCTACAGTTAAAATAATTCACCAACCACTACTTAATTAACAAATCTAAGTAAAAATTAAGAATTTGTAAGTCGATGAGAACCGGATTCTCCACCCAAATCCCATCAATAATTCACAATTAGTTTAGTCTTTAACAATTGATTAGGTGACAAGTAGATGAGAAGAATCATTTCAAAGAAAAGATAGAAAAATAAAAGCACATGTAAAAGTTGGAAAGATACGTAAGAGTAATATCATACTTTATTAAAAACTTTAGTAGGAATTATGTGACTAAAACTTTAGCTTCAGTTGCAGGAGAATTACTTTGGTATACCTTCTGCACGGCACAGTTCTACCGAAGTTTCTCTCTACTTGCAGAGTTATTTATGGGGTTTTCGTTGAATTGAAAGCAAAAAGCGAAAGGAGGGAAGGGAACTTACTTGGCATAGTAGGCTGCAATGGCGGCGAGATAGGCGCTGTGGATCCATCGGGGAGAGGTGCTGTGAAATGCGACCTTCCACAGCTGCACATGCTTCACCATGAATTTGTACGATCTCTCCATGTCGTTTAACGGCCAACCTGTGTACTCTTTCCACACATCCTTCACAAATATCTGAAATATCAAATCGAATAAGCATCTCATGAATAATTGTAGAAACAAAGATTATAACATCAATAATTACTAAATCGATCTAAATGTAATTAATTTTGGCAACATAAACTTGATCAAGAAATACAATAAAACATTATTATTATTATTATTATTTTTATACAAGAAAACCATTAAATTATGAACAAAATGAAGGAAAAGGAGAAGAAAACCCAAAAAAAATTCTGAAGGGAAATCAAGAACCGAAATCGGCAGTTACCCTGTATTCATCGCCAAACTCCATGCGGAAGGCATCACGAATGGCCTCGGAGGAAGCGCGGTGGCCGCCGCCGGTGTCGCTCATGAGAATCAAGACGTTCTTGGTCCTCTCAGCTCCAATCTGCACGAGCTCCATCGTCCCCTCATCCTCGTAGTAATCGTCATCACTCTCGTCGTTCTCGCACGCCTTGTGGTGGTTGTGGCGGTGGTGTCTCTGGCTGCTGTGGCTGCCGCCGTTGTTCTTGAGGTAGCTGCTCAGGTAAGAATACCCGCCAACCCTCTCAAACACCTTCTCTGTTATTGATTTTCTCGGCGACGCCACCGACATCATAATTAAATTACCAAAAAACCCAGAAAGACTCGAACTTTAAGGAAAACCCAGTTGCCACCACGGTCGGATTGGCTTTCCCGCAACCGGAAATGAAGGTTTTCCGGCGGACGAGAAAGTTTGGTCCAGAGAGAAACAGGGGAGGGAAGGGAGGTTATAAGCTGAAGGAATTAGCAACGAATTTTTTGAAGATTTGACGTTTTTATGGGAGTTGTGAGATTTATGACGGCTGAGTTGGCAAATGCGTGGGGAAGTAGCTTTATTGGTATTTGGAAGGAGAGATTTTTCAGTGTGACCGTATGCGGTACATTATACTATATAAATGGTGGAATATGTCTGTTAAAATATTAATAACTTAAAAATTAAAATTTTTTACTACTTACATAAAAACACGTGATGTACCATCCGTGTTGATGGAAGACCATCTGAAGAGTCGCTGAGAGAATTAAAGTCCGAGGTGCGATATTCTATTTTCAAGGAATGTCCTAGGGGGGTGATCACTAAACTAGGGATGGCAACGGGGCGGATTGGGTTCGGATGTGCCATTCCCAAACTCGAACCCGTTTATTTTCCCCAAACCCGAACCCGTAAAATCTCCGAACGGGTTTTCCCCATAACCGAACCCGTCGGGTGATGGATTTTTTATCGGGGAACGGTTTTCCCCATTATGATATTTATATATTTATTTATATTATTAACTAAATGAA
>JAOEHR010000056.1:9501570-9513854 GCA_025448175.1 Aronia arbutifolia
CTACTTTTATTGTAGAACATAACTGAGAGAGAAGAGAACTACAGATATTCTTTCAGTTGTGTAATTAATTGATTATATTCAAATTCTTGGTGGGGTAGTTTTTTCGTTTTTACAAGAAGCAATACCAATATTTCATTGATCAATAAGAAACAATTACAATGGGTGCACAAACAAAAGTAAAAGAGTAAACTCCTACAAGGCACAAGCACAAGCACAAGCACAGCCAGTTCAACACTGCCAAAAAAAATGATAGACGCAACATACTTATATCGGAGCACACACAATTCCGATTCCAGCAATCGATACCATGTCAAAACTATATCAGGGCAACAGACATGGTGGGGTAGTTTATTATTAATCAACAATCAAGAAAAGAAAAGGGATATACCATCACAACAATATCCCAGTAAATCTGGCCCTGGAAATGGGCAAGAACACAGCAGGAGCAGGGATTAAAGTAGAGGAGGAGAGCGAGGGGACCAGTCAAATCTGGTGTCCTATGTGTTGATTTGTTTCTTCTGTTGTATCAATGCAACCCAGATTTTCCTTGTTCCTAATCTACCAACACTAAGATTCTCCCAGCAAAATTCAATTACAACAAGAATTGTTAAGCTTTTCTTTTTCTTGTTATACACTTGTACATTTCCCGTAAAATCATCCGACGAAGAAATTGTTGATAGGATGTGGTTATTTAGAGGCTGTTTGATAACCACTTCATTTTAAATTTTTTATTTTCATTGTTTTAACAAGTTTTTAATAAAAAGAAAAAAACTGAAAACCAAAACCAAAAACAAAAATTTAAAACGAAATGGTTTTTAAACGCCCCTTAATTTTCAGTACCCAGCAAGGCAACATTTTGTACTTTTGTCGGTCTATTATTCGTTTCTCTCAATTCGATAGTATGAGAGTTTTAACGAAAAACCCGCGGTACTGTTTACCTTAACGAAAAACCACATTTTACATAAAAAAATCAAACCTGATACTATTCACTTTACCCTTTATTTTGTCCTTATCGTTAAAACTCAAAGTTTTCAAATCATTTTCATTAGTTTCCTTAGTATCAATGCAGTACACATCGGAACGCGAATGTTTGATCAATCCAAATCCACATCCACATCCATTTGTATTATTGGACTAGAGTCTGGAGTGTACAAACGTCCGGCCCACGTACGTGATCCAACCGCACACGCAAAACAAAACACGTCCATTCGCTACCCCTCGTAGAGGTTCAGGCGTCCAAACAAAAGAATCTCTCTGAATATCACGTGGTCGTCCATCCGCACGCACAAGACATTGCCTCGTCAAAGAGTCATCTTGATCTTGTGGTCCAAGATTCCTCAAGGATTGATTTAGCAATGCCTTAATTAACAATCTCTAGGGAATTAAAACAAATGTTAATTCAAAGGGAAGCAAGGGCTAAGAGGACACCAAGAAACATCAAATGCTCAGTAATACATGCTAATGAGCTTAATTAGGCTGCATAATCGTCCACATTTGAACATTCAAATCGACAGAAACAAAGTTCGGTCTCATGGCGAAATAAACACTACAACAATGACAATTTGCAAGGGAAAAATGACTTCAATGTTGATACAGAATGAATAAACATTTTCAGTTCCTTTCTCTAGAACACATGAGATCTAAGCTAGCTAACTATGTTTAACCAACTCGATTAGCCGCTAAAACACAAATCTAATCAGAACAACTACATCTCAAAGTGTGACCAAAAGGTGGGCTTCCGCACTAACCAAAACACAGCCCCACCACCAATTAATAAGCCTGCCCTACATATGAAAATTTCAAAAGAAAAGAAAACAGAAAAATTTATTTCTGAATTGAACTATATATATATATATATATATATGGTACAAATCCTACCCCTACTAGCTTACCATTGAGAGGTGGGCCCGGACGTTACAATAATCCACCGATACTACGATCAAGAAGCTTTGTCCAATGTCAATCCGCTTGGTACAAATGTGATTCGACTACAGTGTTTTAGCTTGGCAAGAGCTTCCTGTGACCGACCGGCCTTGAGATCCACGTACACTGCAGTCAAAGTCGCTTCTGGACTGTTGGGTGTTATGGACAATGCCTGTGCAACAAACTGGCGAGCCTGGTCAAGTTCACCTTGCATAGCGTACAAGGCAGCAAAATTTACGTACAGGTTTGCCCGTGCTTCTTCTGGCTTGAGGAACGCAATACCTAATCTGTCTTCAGGTGATGAGTTTCTGGCAGCCATTGGTCCTCCGTTCGACTCTTCATAATCATCGGCCCTGACCCGTTGCAGTTGTTCACAGTCCTCTTCACTGAATGGTAATTCAACGTCGTTACCACCTGACAAATATGTCATCAAATGGTCAGCAGCATCCTTTAGCCTATTTAGCAAGCAAAGAGCCTCTGCAGCATACACATGACCTAGAAAGATGTAAATTCTTGAACATTCAGGAAGTTCCAAGAGAGATCTTGCAATTGACAAGGCCTTCATGGGATTTTCCAATTCCAATTCTACATATGCCAGATTTGCCAAAAGAGCTTGTTTGATCAACAGATTTTCCTTGTTACGAACATCAGCGTAATATGAAAGCGAGTTCTGCACAAGCTCCTGAGTAGTTCCTGCCTTTTGCTTTTTTCCGTCCCCATTTATGCCAACCTGACCCAAGCCTACAGATGCCTCGGAATCCATGCTGTGAAAGTTCTTGTGGTTTGAATTCTTGGAAGCTGCCACTTCCCCTAATTCATTATCGTCTAAGAAGAAATTAGAGGGCAAAGAATTCTTACAATAGCTTGACTCAGAACAGTTCAGTAAGTACAGGGCATTCAAGAGGCACTGCCGGGCAAGGGACACTGAGAGCTTAGGCTGCTGATCACTGCCCAAAAATAAATCGCCTCTTTCAAAAGAACCCAAGTTTCCATTCTTCGAAACCCCATCTTCCATTACAAGTTGCCTCCACTTTCCATTGCCAATGACATAAACTCTAACTTCTGATGATGCCAGATTGGTTTTCATTAATCCCTTCTCCAAAGCCATCAGACAGCACTCAGCAAATCGAAGCCACAGTAGAGGCCGATTGTAGAAAACTAAACCAGCCTTCTGAAAACAGCGCGCAGCAAGTAGTGGTTTCCCACAAGCCAAGTACTGCATACCACAGTTATATACAATTAAGAGGGAATTGTCCTGTGAAAAAGTTGACAGATTTAGAGGCCGGTCCTTCCGGAGAGATGAGCAATTAAGCAATGCATTGGAGAAGAACACTGATGATGTGTGATATTTCCCAAGCTGGTAATAAATGCAGCCTAGATTATTGTTGATCATGCTCGATAACCTTGTCTCTGTTCGATTACTAGATTCCATCAACAACTTGATGGCTTTACGATAATTATCACGAGCATATTCCAGCTGGGACTTCAAGAGGAGAGCCATAGAACAATCTCTCCCACGTGCAATATTCATAGCATTCTTCACTTCACGTTTAGCTTGCTTTAAGTTCCTAGTGAGAAGCAGAAACTGAACCTTGTAAAGTTGCATCTTAAGCTTCAGGTAAACAGAAGAGGCAGATATGTCAACCGGATTCCTAGAAATATCGTTTGAAGATAATAGAACAGTAGGTTGTGCAACATCCATGTCAAAAACTGCATTATCATACTCGCTAGTCTCCTCAGGCTCCAAAGCATTTGGATCTGAATCTAAAGTAGGACCATCTGTGGCTGATGAATTGGTAGAAAGAGATGGCGGCCTTGCAACTGGGTTTGCAGGTTGTTGCAAAGCAGTGCTTCCACCATCTCCTTGATTCATACAACTCACACCAAAAGCTTTTTCCAGATAAATCAAAACATCCTGAATAAATGGAATTGCAATAAGAATTAGTTGGGAATCAAATCAACAGAATACAAACATAGCATGCTTATTTTACCCAAACATAGCTAACCACTAAAGGAGCCCCCTCTAATTATAGTGCATAACGAAGTGCGACTTGACACATGCTTGTACAATTCATACACAAATGAACAGAATGATTGAATCACCATTGAAAAAATCATAACGATAGAAGTGCTTTGACCATGCTTAATAGTAGCATCTATATTGCTTTCGCATTAGTAATAGGCTCAAACTTTAACCTCGCCCAAAAACAATTACATTCCCAACAGCCAATATCAAGAATTTAACCCAACAGATGCTTATTACATTTGGTGGAGTGCTTGTTAACCTCTAAAGTAATTCGAATGTTCTATATTAATTTTTAACAGAAGGTATAAAGAAACAAATAGCATTCCAAAAAATGAGCTCTCCTGAAAACATGATGAGATTGATGTCCAAAAATAAAATAGTAGTTTTTCCCAAGGTTCTAAAAGTCGCTAGGCGCTAGTCGGGCAGCAGGCTGGGGCCTAGCGCCTAGGCGGACTAGGCGGATTTAAGTAAATCTATCATATTTCATGTAAATAAGTGTCTGCTTATACTTGAAATATATATAATTTCATTATAAACTACAAAATATAGTGCATATATATTATGAAGTATTGGAACACAATGAAAACATGTAAAATAAGGATATAATGTGTGTTCATTTAAGTATGCAATAAGTCTCTTACAATTTATTAGAAAAAAAATAAAAATGCAAAATGAAAGTTATCTATTTTCTGTCTAAGTGAGTTGCAACCTAGGCAAGTGTTTAGGCGGGTCTAGGCGGGCTAGGCGGTCTAGGCGCCATTTCTTAATTTTCAAACGCCTAGGCATTAATTGGGGCCGTGGCCAGCCTCCTAGCGCCTAGGCGGCACTAGGCGGGGATGTTTAGAACAGTGGTTTTTGCCAAATTAAAGATAAAACAAAAGGTAAAAATAATACAAGTTCGGTTACAGGTAAAGCACTCGCAAAATCAAGCTATAAGTTAGATAATGCTTGAACCAGAAAAGATCATCAAACCGTACAACAAACATCACCCATCCACCTCAAAACAGGCAAGTTGAACACTAGCTCAAATATAACAATGTTATCTTCAATCAATGTACACTATACTTGACAGACATAAAAACCATTCTATCCCAAACTACTATCAAGAAGACAATTTTAAAAGAAAACTGACATAAATCCATTGAATGCACAAAATTCAAGATGAACCACGGTGGAAAATCACAGTGCAATTAAATGGATTCAATTTTTATTTTTTTTCAAAAAACAACTCAAAACGACAGATTACAATCAAGGAAAAATTAGTACCCTTTCTTCCAGTAAACCAACTTAAGAGACATATATCATCAATCAAAGAATAATTCATAAGTGATCATTGCTTCTTTCTTACACTGTTCTATCAACAACAAACAACTAGAATTTAGAAGAAGGCAAACATTCCTCCTCTTCCATTTGGGTGTAGAGAAGGAGGATCACCAGCTTGATACTAAGGTAAAGGCTTCAGCACACATAAAATTCAACAGTACCATGCCATGAAAACAATTGGTGAACTAATGACCACCATGCACAATTATAACAAAAGCAATTACACACAATATTAGTATTAGTACTTACGGCAGATTTCATTGCATCATGGCAAGCCAGCCCAACATCCAGCAACAAAAGGCAAATATTAAGAGCAGTTTTCTGCATACAAATAAAGAAGCACTTAACACAACATTACAAGTACAAAAAGAATATAATTTTAGTTAATAATTAATCTACCTCATCTATAGGTCCTCTATTTTGAAAAAGCGGTCCAACAACAGACAATGCCTTTGCATATTCATGAAGATGGAACCAGATAACTGCCTGCGTAAGCACAGAGTTCCAACAAAAACATCTACTGAATTAGAGAAAGTTAATTGTTGGATAAATATAATCAACAGTTAACAGAGAGAAAAAATATGAAAAGTTAACCTAACATCATGAAGCAACATACAATGTTTAAGGTAGCAACATAAGTGTCAAATTCATCCATGTAAACAGTATTGCTGCCAGACTCCACCTGTTCTGCAGATGTTCGAGCAAGCTCTTCACTTCGCTTCTAAACCAACACCAATTAGAAGAAATTAGAATAGAAGTTAACATGAACTTATCATATTGATGCAAATAACAGCTCCTGCATAATGCTGGTGCTTGTCTCAATAGCAAAATGCAAATTACTGTACTAACCAAATGTTTGTCCCTACATGCTAGCTCTAGTAATCTTCATAGTTGCTACAATTCAGTACTACCAAGCAAACCAAAATTATAATAAATGGAATTCAGTACTACCTAACTAAAGTTCACTTTCAATTTGATATGCTAGTTTAGTGATTTGATGTTTCCTTTATTTTTTTATTTTTGGAGATGAAAGAACAACAAATACAATGAATACAAAACTCAAAATCATAAGAATTCTAACTTATGTCTGATTTTCACTTTTATTATAGAAGGGGACAAACAAAGCCCTACCTACTCCTTTAAAACTTAAAAGATTATTCTCAGCACCATCCCCAGAATCTCGAGTATACCAAAATCATCATTGAAATGGTTACCAACTTTGATGGAAAGCCCAGAATTATAACCTTGCTAAATAATATGAACTTGCTAATCATCAGTAACCCCCTTTAACAGACTCACTACATAGTTAAATATAATTATATAACACAGCCAATAAAGTTTCTAAGCTTTCAAAAACGATGTCAGTCAACAGATACCATATCTAGCTTAAGGTTCAACTCTGCATGGCAATAGTTCTAAATTGTTCCCTAACTTATAGTTCCATGTCCAACAACCTCTAACCCTCTCTCAACAAAGCTTTTTGTTCCTAAGTAAGGTTCTAAAAGACGCTAGGCGCTAGTCGGGCGGGGGGGCCTTGGCGCCTAGGTAGGGGTCTTGGCGGACTAGGTGAATTTAAGTAAATTTGTTATATATCGTATAAATAATTGTCTGTTTAAGCTTAAAAAAATACATAATTCCATTGGAATACATAAACTGCAAAATAGAATGATATATAGATTATAAAGTATTATAACATAATGAAAACATGGAAACCAACATATAATGTGTGTTCATCTAAGAATTTAACAAGTCCCTTACATTTTATGGAAAACAATAAAATGCAAAATGAAATGTATTTATTTTCTGCCTAAGTGAGAGTCGCGACCTATGCAGGTGCCTAGGCGGGTCTGGGCGGGCTAGGGGGGCACCTAAGCAGATCTAGGCTCTCTTTCTTAATTTCAAACGCCTAGGGATTAATCAAGGCGGTGCCAGCCGCCTAGCGCTTAGGCGGGGATTTTTAGACAGACAATACCTTAGACGTCAAAGAAGGAATGAGTCTAGAATAAAAAAATGATAAACACTAAACCCAAGAAAAAAAAACAGAAGTACTTACAAGACTAGCCAGCTAAAACATAATCTCAATATATTAGCCTTGATAGAAAAACAGAGAGTGCTCCAAGGCACCAAAATTTCAACCACTGCTCTACTACCCATAAACACTTAAGTATACACAAAGAAAGAACCCACCACATCTCCTCAAATCTCCCTCTCAGAAACTTTTTCCAGCATCACCCTAATACATTTAGAGCCACTCAAATGAAAAGTTAAACAACTTTAGAATTAAAACAAAAAATCTCATGACCTGTCCTTTGACAACTCAGATAGTTTGAGTGTATAATGATGTAAAGACGTTGCAAGAATGCCATGTGCAATTCTGTATATATGTGAGCAGTGTACTACTATTTATATGTGTGTGTGTGTGTGATAATGGGAAGAAAAAGAGAAAATTTAAGATACCTTGACATCATTAAGCACATCAAGCAACCTCTTAGGATCTGAACAACCATCTCGATAGAACTCCGCAAGTCCAATATTATGAGATATCTAATAACAATGTCCATAATATGCAGATTAGAAACGGTACACAAAAAGTTGATAAAACACATGTTATAAGCCATTTGAACCAAAATGCAGAACCAAGAAGCAAAATAATCCAATCTCAATCTATGTAAGTAAAAATAATCTTACAATTGTTGTGAAGTACTCAAAATAAGAACTTTTGGTACAGCAAAGCTAGATTATTCCATCAATTAATCTGAAACATGATTTGATGTTCAAGATCACAGTATTTTAAACCATTCATTTCCTTGTAGTACATTTCACCAATTTATCCTTTACAACTGGTAGATATATTTCTTGATCATTTTCACTCACATGGGGGAGCAATCAGCTTTTTCAAGAAGACAATATCATACTTAACATTAGCGTAAGACTTTGTATAATCCGCATTAGCTTAACTACAATTTTTAGTAATCAAAGCAACCAAATCCCATAATTCAAAAGTTCTTAACATTCTGATATATGATCCAACACACACCCAAACACCAAGTATAGTTAATTCAGAACTACACAATTAATTCAACTAAAGAAAAATAAAGAAATGACAAGAAACCTCAATCATTACAAAATACAAAATTAAATCATTTATCAAATCATTTCAGAAATTGGGTTTTCGAAAAAGAAAAAAAATTAGCTTTTCAAAAAAAAAAAACGAAAAGATAATTACTTTGGGATCGTTGGGCTTCCTCTTGAGGCACTCGGACAAGGCGGTAAGGCACTGATCGAACTTGCCCGACTGGAATTGCAGCAACGCATCCTGCGCAAAAGCTCGGGTCACGGACATGACGGCTTCGTCCTCGGCAGCTGAAGCAGAACCGTCCCGATTCGCAGCCGTTGATGACGGAGACGAAGACGAAGCCATCGGCGAATCGATCAATCAGAGCCCAGGAACCAGTAAACCTTATCAGAATACACAAATCCCCAAGAAGAAATGATCCAAAACAACGAACCCTAGAGGGTAAAAGGTGCGTTTTGGGGATTGATATGAAGTCGGAGTTGGGGGGTTTGGGGGTTTTCGAACCCTAAGAGGTTTGCAGGAGAGGACACCTGTTCGAGTGTCTTTTGCTCGAATGTGCTGATTTGCAGAGAGAGTGGAGAGAGAGAGAGAGAGAGAGTAGAAAAGGATACGACTGAGAGGGATACAGATAGAGAGAGAGAGGGATACGGATAGAGAGAGCGGTTGTTTTGGGGCTTTCTTAGGTTGCTGGGTATGGGAGTTTCGACAGGGGGTGTTTGCTGGGTGCATGCAACAATTGGGCTTTTCTGTTTCTCTTGTGTGCTAAATGGGCCATGGTTTGAAACTTTGACATTCTTTGTGGGGTGTGATTAGAATTTTGTGATGATCTTGTTTTTAGCTGTGTTTCATGTTTTGTTTGATTTAGTAATATGGTGTTTTAATTTCTATCATTTGATCTTTTTTAATTCATTCGATTCGACAACTACAAATTAAGTTGTGTATAAAGTAAAATGGGATGTGCCTTAGTTAATGGTGGGAGTTAAGTTTTCAAAACAATGAAAGTGATTAGGATTGTATGAAGATTTGGAAAGCTGTTTTTGAACGCACCGATGTGCGCTTTACATAATGAAATAATGATATTAACATGCTATTTTAAGAATTATAATTACACTTGTCAAGTGGGTACCATGTTTAATTTCACTCATAAGGGAAACCAAAATTTAATATTAGTGTGGGCTCTAGTCTACAAAGTAATCTTGTACCATAATTATAACACAGAAAACATAAGTAATTATGTACATAGCATATGGCCAGCTCAAACATTTGGGGCTCTACATTTCTATACACAGGAAACCGTCAAAGTAGAAGCTGAGAGTACTGAGACAGCCAAACTATCCCTTTCTCAACAGCTCCAAGATGCACTCTGCATTCCGGATATCTTGGTTGTCTTGCGTATCCTCGTTCCCCTGCGAAAAATCCATGCTTGTGAAAGTCTGGATGCCCGGGCCGTGACCGCTACAATCCCTCTCCCTTCCTTGCTGTGCTCGCCTTACTTCCTTCTGATGCTCAGTTACTTCCAACCTTTTCCTTTTCAAACTCGAACATGGAGGCATTGCTTTGAGCTCACCGCCTATAGTGTCCTTTTGCAGTTCTACTCTTTTTGACCCTCTGTTATGGGTTGCATTGACCCTGTATCTTGGTGGAGTGGTAGCGGATCCTGGTCTAGATTGACATCTTTGACGTGGTGGGCTTCTCTTATGGAGGCTTATTCTTCCATTTCTCCAGAGCTTGTCTAAGACATGATGTAAGGTCTGGGGGTAATCCAACTCAGTTTGTTCGCCATATGTGGAATTCCAGAAGGTGATGGTTGGATTTGAAATGGACAGGTTTGGGTGATCAAGAGTTTTTGCAAGGATGGGTGCTTGGAGTTGGAGAAATGCAGAGTCAAAGATTATTGGAGGCTGACTCCTCCTTAAACAATTAAGCGTTTCCGCCCACAGGAGTTGAAATTGATTGCTGGTGTTCTCATCTTGTGTTTCCATGAGTACCAGCCACTGAAGCAGTGGATCAGATACTATCTGCAAGTACATGAACGCATTAAAGCAAGATTAACAATATTTTAGCTATGCATTTACACACTGAACAATAATGAAACCTGAAATAACAGATGAAACGGCAAGAAATTTCAGTATCTTGATCACCAACTCCAACAGATGAGGACAACGCTCTCAGAACAGCTTTCCTATGAGGAACATACTCTAATAGAAGGTTTCCAGCACCCAAAGTTTAGATGAATTTATAGTGAAGATTCTATGGTTTGCCAAAAATAAAAAATAAGGTAAAATTTTAAGAGCCGGTGCATGCTCATTACACATTTGTTAGGGGTTATGACTAATTTGAACAGATATCATTCACTTCCACTTGCAACAACTTTGATCACAAACCGCTTCAATTTGGGACAATAATATTGTAAAGAAAAACAATCTAAAGATCTATGGCAGTGAACTGGTACACAGTCTATCATATCACTTCACCTCAGTATGAAATGAGACAGAACGCAAAACCTTGGAAATAAGCACAAACCATGACTAAGGATAGGATATCCTCCTTCAAGTGCAGGGAACTCAGCAAGTGTGCCAATGCAGAATATACCCTGCAAATTTCACATCAAAGGAGAAATTGACATTAATGTAATTACACAAGGAACACAAACATGAAAGTTGACAAAGTGGCTACCTAAACTAACCTTGAGACTGCACTAAGACCAATTGGTTCGTCTGATCCTATCTTTGTCTGCAACAACTTCATATATCTGTATAATAATAACACATTAAACATAAAAACTGACGGCGGAAGCATTTGACTTTGACTAAATCCAAACTAGCAACATTTGGACTAACCTGATGACCAATTTCAAGCAGAATTGAATGGCAATAGAGACCTTGTGCTTAGAGCCATGCTTGTTATCTCGATATGAATTAAATTCTGAAGAGCAGAAATTTTCCAAAATACATATCAACACATCGCCATATGAGGAAATGCGATGAAGAGCCAGATCCTTGAATTTTAAGACATACTCATCAGCACACACAAGCATGCTAGCACACTTTTCAAGGCACCTATCCAATATTGAAAAGAGATCCTCAAAGAAACTGCCGCCAATGAAACACCCAGATATTGAGGTGCAGAGAGAACAATAGAGGGACTTCCAGAGTGTGATAACTTGTTCAAGCTCAACCTGTATGTGATGTGAAGCATGAGATTCTTTTGAGGGGCTTCCAAGCTCTGCAGACATAAAGTATTTCGGAGTACAGGAGCATACAACTAGTGGATAGGACAACAGATCGCACATGGCAAAACAACATTTGCTGTCAGACTCCATTTTCAATGACGAAAAATCCTTCATATCATCAATGTAGAACTTCAAACCTTCTGCCACTGCAATCCACATCCTTAAGCAGCTAGGACCACTGTGCTTGTACAATAATCCGGTAGTGACAACTAGGCTTTCCAGGGGATCAAACATTGATAACAGATATTTGAAATAATTCTGCATTCTCTGAAGATTGATGTCTGTTTTGGGTTCGGTCATTGTTGACTGAACCACTAAACAGAAGTAAAGTACACTTAAATAAACCATTGGTGAAACCATATCCATGTAAGCGTTAGTGACACCGGATTTTGCAGATCCAATGTCAACTAATATTTGCAGGTTATCAATACACTTGATGTCAAATGGCACCCTGTAAAGAGGGGATCCCACTATAGTATGTTCAATCTCCTCACAGACAGCCTCCACCAACTGAAGCGACATGTGATGTAAGTCATTTCTGTCACTACAATCTGAACTAACTTTTTCACAAGTATTTTTTACGAACTTCAATATTGCATTCAAACAAAACATAATATCATCATAACTGATAGACGACCTTTTCAACTCCAACTGAACTCCTTTCAAAACAGATCTAAATAACCTTAAGGAGGCATCCGCAGCTG
>JAOEHR010000056.1:9597364-9608054 GCA_025448175.1 Aronia arbutifolia
GGAAACCTATATTTTGCAGGAGTCATGAGTTTATCGGTTCTTTCTTTCTGAATAAAGTGTCCATATATTTTTACGACAAGTCAATCCATCCACAATAAGTAGTATCGAACACATTGCAAATATGTGTGTGTGTATGTATATAGTCCTCACATTCGTATGAATAAAAGTCACCGTACAATCAAGTGAAGATTGATTGTCACTAGACCGTCCGATCATGTGCAAATAAAGAATCTATTGATTTTTTTTTTGCCAAACTCATCTTGAAATTGATGCAGTGAGAATCAGATTCTGGTGGATATGCTTTCCTTGAAATAGTCATATATGATCGTGAAAAATGGTGTGCACAAAGCAAGGTATATGTGCTATATGTAAACAAATTAAAGCAAGGGTTTGCAACATCTTTCACGGCACTTCGGTGAGTAGAACATGCATGTTAATCAATTCCAAAGGACCAAAGTGAAGAGAATCGCCCAAAAACCTAGTAAGGAGAATTGAATATTTCTTGGTTGCGTGTAACGTTTTTTCTGTTAAGTACATATATTGGTATAAGCTAATTTGCAAAGTAGTTAATAGTATTTATCTTTGCACCCAAAATTTTAAGTTCAACTCATTTTCTCTATTATCGTATGTGTTAAAGAAAAAAGAAAAAAAAAGATTGGGGACCAAATATCGTGTTCCATAAAATTAAATAATCCCCACTACTCCTTTAGGCAGAAGGTCTTTGTGCTTTCTAGAAGAATAAACAGAAAAAATTCTACATTCCATAGATATAAGATATGATTGGTATTGATTCAGTTGGTTCAATTTTTTTTCACCTGTGTAAGTGCCTGCGACACAACACAAATGATGTTTTGCGATGGTGTGGACGTGGGGGCAACGTTGGTGCGGTAGTTAGTGGTGCAACATAAAAAGACATGGATCATTTTGCTCCTTCCACACGGACACATTTGAAGTACGATTCCGACGAACTAGCTAGTGCCATTTATCTATCTAATTATGTTTGCAAATTACAATTAAAAGCATTGTTTAAGCAAACAGCTGATTAATTAAGGGAATAATGATGGCAATTAGTTTTAATTAACAATTATAATTGAGAGGTTGTATATTCATTCAAATGTGATCTACTTCCCAAGAGACCAAGGCCAAGATCAAAAAACCTTTTCTGTTGACCGGCGGAGGTACTAATTGTTCAACATCTCAAAAGCCAAAAATAGTACTGCTACCCTCAAAGTCTGCCCATGTACAACGACAATGATAGTGACCGACGCCGTTTGCTGATTTTTTCAGTGGCTGCAAACGGAACAAAATTCTAATGCTACCGTGGAACTAAAACAAAACAAAGATAAGACTCATTCAAATGCTAGGTTAAACCATTCATGTGTATTGGTTATTTATCAGTATTACTCATGTGATGGAAAATACGCTTAATATTACTTTTGCGGTTAACACTATCATTAATTTGACATGTTATTACTACCTACAAATTACTCTCAAAATACGACCTTGCGTTTAAGTAGCTCTAATTAGGTACAAATTTTTCTATACTTAGGCGGACCACGTTGTCATGCGGCCATACTCATACACATAGAGGTGTCCTATATTTATTATTTAGTCTCACGCGTCCAAAATTGGTCTCACCTCATTGTCTCAGGTGTCGTATGCAGATGGTCGAACAAAGAACTCCCTCTAAATTAGGGCATTTACCCAAGTACATGTGGAAGTCAACTTTGCAAGTATTGTTAGCAAAAGTAAACTATATAAACAATTAATAAGTAATCACATGAAGCTAAGAGATTTTTTTAAATATGTCTAGAATATGATGTAGTATACCGTATATGTGAAGAGATTTTTTTCATGTATCTCTTTATTTATTTAACGACATAAAATGTAGGTGTCCATATTTCGAGAACAATAAAAAATATCTTCAACAAGCTAATTAATAAGAAAACAAATGTATTTAAGTGTTGCATTGGTTTATGTTGAGATCACGCGGTTTGTGGGACAATGGAATGGAAAGCACACCAAAAACCGCGTATTGCCCAAAGCTTTAATTTGGAAGAATTCACCAAAGACTTTGATAAGACGACAAAGTAAGTTGTTCTCCTTGCTCTTTGCCGCCTCTTCTTCTTCGTCGTCCTCCTCCTCATCTTTTTCTTCTTCTTCTTAGTTTGCAGAAAAAGAAAAAAAAAAAAAACAGAAAAAATGGTGTTAACCACCGTACTTTTACTAGCAGTTTTATTCATTGCTGGCCTCGTTAACATTTTCTTTCTTTTTCCCACCCCCAAGCTCCTTGCTTGGTTTCAATCTTTGTCCATACCCCACTCCACTTCTTCTACCACTCCAAGCAAGGACAAAAATAATCTTGTTATGAATAGTATTAATCCGCAACCAAAAGTAGAAGATCGGGCGGCGGAGCTGAAGCAAGTGTTTGCCACCTTCGACAAGGACAGTGACGGGTTCATCACAACGCAGGAGCTCAAGGAGTCACTGAAGAACATAAGAATTTTTATGAGTGATGCGGAGGTGGAAGAAATGGTGAAGAAGGTGGATGCTAATGGAGATGGGTTGATTGATTTTGATGAGTTTTGCATGCTGTGCGGGTCCATGCGCCGTCGGGAAGATGGGGGAGCGGAAGAGGAGGAGGAGGAGTTGAAGGAGGCTTTTGGTGTGTTTGATAAGGATAAAGATGGGTTGATATCGGTGGAGGAGTTGGCAGTGGTGTTGTGTTCTTTGGGATTGAGGGAAGGGAATAAGGTGGAGGATTGTAAGGAGATGGTGAGGAAAGTTGATAGGGATGGAGATGGTATGGTTAATTTTGATGAGTTCAAGAGGATGATGAAGGGTGGAGGACTTCTATTAGCCCATTAATTAGGTATTGATCTCTAATTAAGCTCCTACTTCCAAATATCTAGTTAGTTTTAATGCCCTTCATCAACTTCTTGTCACGTTAGGTATGCATAATTGGCTTAAAATATCGTTTCTCACATTTAGACACTATTACTTCCAAAAATCTAGTAAGTTTCGTCACCCTACAACAACTTATTATTAAAAGAATGTTAAATATAGTATACATGACAACGTCTGATTAGCTCGAGATACCGTTTCTCAAGTTAGGTAGGTTTCTTTCTTGTCCAAACACGCATACACCTAGTTGTATAGGAAGCAAGAAAAACACCATATTTAATTAATTTCCAGCCTTCATCTTCAATTCACAACCACCTGCAAAAATTATTAGGTATGTAATGGCATAGGATGCCATTCGTCTCTAACCGCTCTCTCTCTTTTAAGTAGTTTGTTTTAAACTTTTCATGGCGGACAGACTTTGGTATTTAATTAGAAATGTTCCTTTTTTCTTCCCCTCTTGCTGTATGATATAATTATCTGTAATAATTCTCTCCAACCCTGATGAATTCAACAGTATGATTAAATCGAATGATGTTTTGCAATTCTTTTCTGTACAAGTGATACTGGGAGGATGAAATTGAACTCGAGATCTCCAGTCAAAAGAAGAATGATCTTAACCAACTGAGCTAAAAATGCTTAATCAAGTGAGCTAATAGAGGCTTACGACATTTTAGTTTGTGTAAATAGTTTCGCACAACTGTTGTCAGTTTGAGGCCAAAAAGAAAAACAAATGTAGTCACTATTTTTTAAAGCCTACGAAGTTTCCAAAAACTCATCCATAGGCCATGTTTGTAGTTTTCTATGTATGTACATGTGCCCAATTGTAAATTTCATGGCTGGCTGAAAGCATATTGTAAATAAATAAACAAATAAAGCTCAGCATCTTCGTTGGCATTTGCATTGGAAAATAAAAAGAAGAAAAGAAAAGCTAAAAAGCAAAAGCTGAAAAATCACTATATGTGTTTATGATATTTTTCTTTCATATTACGTATAGCATGGAACGATACAAAGAAATAATAGCTGAGATTGAATATAGAAAGATCTAAAATAATCTATAATTAAATCTAACGGCTAAAACACTCATATCATTAAATAATATGTAACAATGAAACGAGAGAGATCCTTGCATGCACAAAACGGTAAATTCATATTCCCACCCTTTCATATACACACATCCTAGCAATATTGGGGGTAAGGAAATTTTGAGCACAGGACCTCAAGTCGAGTGTAGCGATAAACGCTCTTAATTACTTAAGCTACAAATCTCTTGCAGGGATGCAGTTTAAGGAAGCAAACTTGAGGTAAAGATGCAATTCGTAGATGATAACAAAGATCAAATTTTGGATCTGCATGTTGGTGAAAACAAGAAATTGTAGAGGATGCATGTAATCTTACAAGAATTCGGAAATTCGACTGAATGACATGGTTTAAAGCATACATTATCTTTTACTGAAGGATAAAGAAAAAATTAAATCACTAAATGTTTCTGTCCTATAAACCTAGATAACATTATGCGTATCAAAGTAATTCCGAATTAAAGACATGGGCCGAATGGCAATCGGAACATATCCCTGACCGAGTTTGAACGAAATTCTGTCGTTATCATACAGAGGAAAGACGCTGCATCGACGTTTCCCAATCAGCAAAGCATAGTACAGCTTGAAGTGCCTTCATGTCATTAAAACTACCACAAGAAAGCACATGATCCATCCACAAAGCCGAAGAAACATTTATCCTTATACAAATTCTTTAGAAAACATCCGGATGAAAACGACCTGGAATGGAGCTAGTTTGCTGTGCCTGCTTTAGGTGCATTGTAAGTGCATAGTTGTTCACCTGATAAGGTATAAAAGAGAGAATCAAACACTAGTAATCAGCACACGGAGAATTTAGGAAACTTAAGCAAGCAATGACCACGACGAAGAAAAAATCAACTTAAAAAGGAACGGTGACTAGCAAGGAGATCATGTAATGCGCTGTATAAAGCAAACAACGCTATGCTCTCCCAAACTTCCTTCCAAATATGAGGTTGTATAAAGTTATTAGGTTCCTGAGCTCAACCTCGAGGGTTCTCAACTGTTCCTGGTACTGGGCCACCAGTTGCTTCAGATGCTGCAATTCCTGGCCTCTATCTTCAAACTCCTTCTGCCGTTCATGCTGAGTGGATACAGCTCGCTTTAAAATTGTATTTTCCTTAATAATAGCTTCCAATTGTTCCTTCAGCATCATATTTTCCTACAATAAGGAAAAACATAAGTACAGCTAAGCCATTTAAAAAACCCGGAATTAACAGATGTTGCATTCTCAAACATTTCCCCAGTTCTCTACTAACTGCCAAGGGAAGAAAAAACAAGAAGGAACTAGACAAAGAGAAACATATATTGGACATGCAATATAAGTAGTTAAGAGGTCATACCTGGCGAAAGCTTTGGGCTACCTCTGCGGTTGCACGCTCACTAATAGACTTCTCCAAAGCCTCAAGCACTCTTGAGGCACGAGCTTTAGCATCATCCATGTTAGAGGCACTCATCATCTCTCTGACAACGAGCTCCACCCACTCTGCTCCATCCGTGGGAAGGTTATTTTGCACTGATGGATCATCAGTAACTGCAACCTCTCCATTTGTTGCTACCGCACCTGAAACAAAATATTGATCCACTCCCATTAATGTCTACACGAGTAGCAAGATTACCAAAAACTTATAGATTCACTTCTTCAAAGAATGTCACAGTCGTATTCCCATGCAAGGTGAGACAACGATAACTTTCTAGGTAAGGCAAGAAAATATCTACTTATACCCAGTGATTGGAGTTGCACATTTGCTTCTGAAGCTATATCAGATTTTCCTGCAGCAGAACCTAAACGTAGCTCGTTCAAACTTCTGATAGCCGAATCCAAATCATCACCACATTCTTCAAGTGCTCTCTCCAGAAGCTACGATAGTAATTTCAGAATGCTTAGTAACCTGTCATCTTAATTAGGTAGATATGATGCACATCTTCCAAAAGTGAAGAATATTAAGAACCTGTGACCAAAAATAAAATAAAAAAGGACAAATAGCACATATATACATGCGGGTTTTCAAATACAGGAGGTCACGAATCGCATTGGGTTGTTGATTGCGTTACACAACAAAGTCAATGCGACCAACCAGATTGAAAGGGCAGCGTGCATCCGAGCCGTACAGGGACCTGTACAGTGTATATATACACACATGCACACATACGTATGTAAACAATAACATACACTTGATGGCAGTCAGAAAATCAGGAATGCGACAAAGCAAATATGTAAAATTTAAAAAAAAAAATGATCAAGAAACATGTAATAGATGCTAATTAAACGGTCAGATAGGCCACGAAATGATCAACAAGACTGAAACCCCAACTATCATAAAAACACCCCGAAAACACGAAATTCCAACAGGGATTCCATTTGTAATTTGACATATTGAGCTAACCAATTCGAGATAATCAAGGGCAACCCAAAAGACATTCCTTTTAGTATTGGGCACGTAAATAAGATTCGCTAATCCAACCCAATCCAGTCATATCCAATCCAATCCAACCCAAGCAATCGAATTTATGGCTTCAAATTATGCATATAACGATAAAAATCAACAATTCCAACTTAATCATACGGGAATTATTAATTAATGAAAACAAATCAGAAGAAATCAATGAAATGTGAACCTGGTTGTCCATGCCCGGGAAAACGGCCCTGAGGTGTTCGATCAAATGCGATGCAGAAAACGACGTCGTGGAGGGAGGAGAGAAGCGAACCGGGGAGGAAGAAGAGGAGCAGCGGATTCTCTTGGAAGCGGAGGAGACGGGAGGGGAAGTCGACGGCAGCGAGTTGTCTCCGAAAATCGATGATCTCTTCCCGCACACGATGGCAGACATGTTTTGCCTTCTCTCACACTCTCTCTTCTTCCTCCGCCCTCTCCGCCACTGTCGTCTTCCTTCTCATGCAGCGCACCGTTTCGATCTGGAACGGAACCCCCTTCAATAGCAACCCCTAATTTCCCCAAATTTGGCAACAATTACAATTTCTAGGTTTTATGGGGAGAGAAATAGAATTTGGGGAAAACATTTAATCGGAAATTGAATCTTTGGTGCTTTTGCTTTGCTTTCTCCGTGCTTTTGGCTTTTGGGGTTTGCCTCGGGATCGGGCCACCCTACAGAAGATTCGTTCCGGAGAACGACGAGTTAGATGACGCCACGCAAGAGAAGGATGGAAGTTAAATTCGTTTGTTGGGTACGTGGGTGGATCCTATTGGGCGCTGCTTGAGAGTGTTTGGGAAGTAGGAGGTTGCTTGTGTGACGTTATCATGTGGTAAGGTTTCGTGTTATCTTTGCTTTGTTTCTTTTTTTTTTTTCGGCAAACGTTATCTTTGCTTCGTTTGACGTTGCTGTCTCAGTTGGTTCAAAGGATCTCTTCCACCAAAGTAAGTCCACTCATTCAGGTCTTTCAAATTTGATCTAACGGTTAATATTATTATAATTTTTTAAGGAACCCTTTGTTTGTAGCCGTTGGATCAATTTTCAAAGGTCCGGATAAGTGAACTTGGTGACTTTGGTGAGAGAGATCCGGAAGAGTATCTCTTCCCCAAGGAACTAGCGTCGCCCTGGCTTTTGTGGACCATATGGTTGAAAACTGCACATAAGGTAACAAGCACTCGCACATTATTTTACTGATGGTGGTATA
Source organism: Aronia arbutifolia (assembly GCA_025448175.1). Lineage (NCBI taxonomy): Eukaryota > Viridiplantae > Streptophyta > Magnoliopsida > Rosales > Rosaceae > Aronia > Aronia arbutifolia. The sequence goes on from JAOEHR010000056.1 coordinate 9,604,976, forward strand.
TTATCTGGCAATCAATCTGAATTATTGATGCACAATTGTATTTATGCCTGAACCCAAAATATTGGGCTTAGGCTAAATGTAGTTGTGGGCTTGACACAGAGTAAAGATCTTCGACTCATGTCATGTTTCTAAGTCGAAGTCTAGCCCAATGTAGGATGGTCGAATCCTAACAGGTGAAGGACTCCTGGGGAGTTGTTTTAGATCTGGCTGAATCCTAATGTGAGTAACATTGTTTAAGAATTAGGATGAACATTGATAAGTTTCGTAATATTCCAAGAATCAAGGTTCATGGCTAAACAAGATTATAAGTCAATTAAATACTGAAAAGGGATTGGGTTTAGAGTCCTAAGTTTGATAAGAGTGGCCGAGCTATACACAGAAATCAAGGTTGGATCAGGGAATGCCGAAGAAATATAATCCAGATAGGACTCTACTTCGGCATGACGAGATTAGCATGAAAATCACTCCTACAAATATAAGAGGTTCTACAACATTCAAGAGAACTTCAACACAACCCACAAATCTACCTTGCACAATTTCTCGCTCTATGCGAAACTCTCTCATCTTTGAGAAAAACGCTAACCTTCCTAACTTCGTCAAACACATATTCAGTTTGGATTAACAACATTGGGGTCGTTTAGTTGTTTCGAGTTTGGTTGACTATTTATCCAAGTTTATGCCAATAAGGAGTTTTCGGTCTTCTTATCGAATGAGGTCATTTCATTATTCTTCTTGACGAAGTGAAGTGTTCCCAGTTACAATGTTCAACACATTGAAAGCTGAACTTTATTTGGACTTCATAGTGACTAGCAGCCTTGTTTTCAGGCTCTAGAACCCAAAGGTTGAGACGAGTTTCTTTCTCGACCATGATCGCCTATATACAGAAGTCAGTAGTGCATTCACCACCACCACCACCACCACATCCATTTTACTCACCGACCGAACTCGATCGTCAAGTTGGCACGCTCACATTCAACCGAAGAACGTAGTTAACTCATTAGCTATTTAAACAGTACGCCACGTAAGCTTTGGTAGTTTTTAGAGTCAACAATTTGAATGTGTGATTTGAAATGCTAGATTCTATGGTGAGAGTGGATTATTAATTGACTCACCCCTTCACAATCCGACTTGTTTTGAATCCTTCAATGATCTAGGGTTTCCATCCCATGGTTTTTTCCCTGAGTTCCGGAGGCAAGATTAGTTTCATTGGAACCAAAAAAGTGCTCCAACAATAAAAAAAAATGGGTGTAAATTAATAGACTGGAGAGTGAGGCCCAAAAGATGCCAACCACCAACCTCTACTTTGTTGAAGGTGATGATGGAATGGGGCTTTTGTGTTCTGCTGCAATCACAGCCAAGTTGTTTTTTTTTTTTTTTTCTTTTCAGATGGAGGAGTGAAAAATAGTAAAGCAACTAAACAAGCATATAAACCCTAGCATCAAATCACATACTCTTAAGATTATTAATTTGTTATCTTCAAACCCTTGCATGATACCATGTTGGTGCAAAATATTCTTGAAGTTTGGTGTTGTTAGTCCTGATCATTCATGCTTGTGTGACTTATAAACAAGAACAATCATAATTTAATATAAACGTATGCGTGACTTATTTTAGCACTTCTCTAACAGTTTTATTCATATCATATTTGATGGATCTCGATCATATGCATAATCTGAGTTGGGTATTGTTCGTCCTAATAATTCATGTTTACAAGACTCACAAAATAAGAACGATCAGAATCAGCCTACCATTTTCACGATTGATCTTAACACTAGGCTTGATCATATGCATGATCTGATTTGGGGTCCTACATGTTGGCCAATATATAGCTACATAGTCACCAAGTAAGTCCAATTTGAAAAGGGTTTTGGTATTTGCAATGCAGGGCATATTTGGATTTCACAATTAATTCAATACACCTCCTCCATCTTTCTCCTCCCATTGTCCAGCACCAAGTTCACCAACACCAATTATATCATATGCATGGCCTGCTAACTTTATGCTTGCTGCAATAGGATACCTTCCCCTTGTATGCCCATATGATATGATGACCTTGAGTGGGATACACTAGTCAGCACAGTCAGTGTTACTTCTCTCTCTCTCTCTCTTTGTGTGGTGGGTCCTAAACTAGGGGGTACCCCCACACTCTTAGTGGGGGCAAGCACTGGGCATAAACTCCTTTCCAAGCCTTTTTGCAAGTTGCAAAACACAGTGTCTAGTGTAGTATGTAGAAGAAAAAAAAAAGGAAAATGCTAGAGATTAAATTTTTAGATTTTTTTTATGCAGATTACATGATACAGTGGTTTGTAATTGAATGCATTTTTTAATATTAATAATTTTGAAAAAGATGTCAAATCATCAACCGTCATATTATATAATATGTATAAAATGATCTAAATTTTTTTACTCACTAGCGTCACTCGAAAGAATATCATCTCATCTCAAAATTGCTTTTATTCACCCCAAAAAGCATCATAGAATACAATTTTGTTTCATGGTTGGTTGACGAAATGACCACTCACCAAGCACTCTTTCTTTTTTTTGCCCTTTAGAAGGGGCCCCTCAAGAAATTAAAATAATAAATCATAAATAACCAACCTATGATAAGCCATCTAATTCCCACCCAAAATCATATAGGAATATATTTACAATGCCATTTGAGGGAGGGAGAGAGAGAGTGATTTGATTGCACTCAAATATGCTCTTGACTGCCTTCCTATTAGCTTTGACCCAACAATATCACAATTAGCAAGAATTCATTCAAACATTAATAGAAACAACTTATAATAATGCATATTACTTACATAAAAACACATTGCTTTTTTTAATATCAAAATTTTTCAGTGTGATTCTCACGTCATCACGTGATACTACTAATGCATTGATCTCTCAAGCGACACATCTATTACATTTCTTTTTATTCTTGCAAACACCTTCTAATGACTAACACATCTGAATTCCATACGCCTTGTTTATTAACCTAAAAAAGCTTCTAAACTTTCATATGGTTCATTAATAGCATTTGGGGATGGCCTACACTTATTCTTGGGTTCAAATTAATAAGCGCGTATCTTATCTT
>JAOEHR010000056.1:10115836-10125934 GCA_025448175.1 Aronia arbutifolia
GAATTGGAAAGTTCAATTCTTTTATAAAGCCACCGGCTTTTCGATCTCAAATTTTTTCGAACGATGGGATATTTTGAAAGGAACGAAGTTTGTGTTTGGCTCCGGAAATAGGGTTTAGTAAAAATAAAAGAGAGGATTTTTTCATTGACCATAACTAACCAACCTTTGCAGGAACTATGAACCGCCTTTGATTTTGCTTCGACAACCCTAACTTGATAACGTTACATACCCTAGGTTGGGATGGAGAACTCTAACCCTAAGTAGTTGGGGCTTGGTTTAGTGCCGCCAAGAAACAAGGTTACAAATTAAAGATAATAGTACATAACTTAATTTAAGAATTGCAAAGCATAACACTGGTAAAATAAAAAAATTTGTACTGAAACAAAAGAAACAAAAAATCTCTAGCTAAGCTATCATAAACTTGGAATAAACCAACTCAGTCCCCGCATGAGCTTAGGTGAAGCATGATAGTAGTATTCTCTTGATTTTCCAAATTTCTGACCATCTAAGTAGAAATGATGTGAAAAATCACACATGCTGGTTTTACTACGTACAGCAATATAGGAACTAACTCCTAACTCTGCAAAATAAATGCAGTTGGCTTCCAACCCTGTGAAATTACTCACGGACAAGGAAAAAGAACAACCTCGACTAGTTACGAATAGTATTTGGTTCCCCAAACTCTGTACCTCGATAAAGCTCCCGTCATCCTCCAGATCGACCTTGTAAACTAAAAATCATGAGTCACCATCCGGGTACCAGAATCGTTCTTTTCGTGATCCGTAAATGGATCAACAAGATTTCATTGTTGGTTGATGATTCTATCAAGTATGACTTGTCCTCGACCTTGACATGACTAAAACCAATAGGAAGACCACCGCCAGTGGAATAACTTTTCCTTGATTCTTCTTTTTTGTCACAAACCAACTTCAATTCCAACTTCTCATGATCATCTCCAAAGCGTAACGTTCGACTTATAACCTTTCCACCTTAATCTCCTTGTTTTTTATCAAAACATATAGCATGCCACATGACGAAAACAAAATCATAAAGGGGACTCTTTTCTATCATCCAACATCGGACAGACGCTCCAACCTTTTTTCCCCCACACACCAATTTCCATAGAAGAAAAAATTGCTGCTACCCTACATTCTGAGATATTTTAACTGGACAGTGCAATTTTAAGAAGAAAGCGATCAGCTTTTCGAACTCCAAATCTTTGGAAGGACGGGATTTTTCTCAAGGAAGGAAGTACGCGTTTCACTCCAGAAATAGGGTTTAGTCGAAATACGTTATAGTTTTCTTCATTGACCATAATCAACCAACCTTTGCAGGAACTATGAAACCGCGCCCTTGATTCCGCTTTGACAACCCTAACTTGATAACGTTACCATCAGGCGAGATGGTGAACTCTGACCTTAAGTACTTGGGACTTGGTTTACTACCGCCAAACATGCGGGTCCAGGCTGGTTTAGTGCCTATTAACCAAGGAAATTGTTGAGCACTGCGGATGCCTCTTCGCAATGCAATCGAACTCCAATACTTGCAGACCAAGTAAGTCGAGGCGCGGTATGATATTCTCCATGATATCCAAAGGTGCTGTCTGCCAACACCCTTCTACAACTAGCCATAGCCATGCCAATCAACCCCAATCCCAAAACAAGAAAACCAATTTTCCAAAAAATGAAAGTTTCAAAATTTCAGAAAAACGAGTAAGTTAAAGACGGTTACCTTGAACCTCGTTGCCGTTCTTGGTGTCCTCGACCTTGAGACGCTTCTTCTTCTTCAGGCCCTGCATGCCGATCTCCTTCCCTTCACCCCCGGGAAGATTCAAGTCCTCCTTCATCTCCTCGGGTGCCGGCATGTCCAAGTCTGCGTCCATTTTGGGTTGGTTGATGTCGACACTTCGTTTTCTCTTCTTCTCAAACATCTTTAATTAGTTACGTAATTAATGGCGGAACCCTAGACGGTAGACCTATTTGGCTGCTTCTGATTGTATGTTACGTTGTTTTCTGCTTCCAAGCAATTTATGAGTTTGGCTTAGTTAGGATTCTTAATTTTTTCCAAAAGTTTGGATTCTCATTCAACAGAACTGCTCTCCTAAGTTCCTCATTTTGAGTAAGTATCAGCTTCTTTTTCACATGAGCTCTCAAATTAATTATTTGGTAGATTAAGCTAGCAACTTAAATAATCCTTCTTAAACCGAAACCCAATAATTCTAAGAAGTAATTAAATTAAAAAAAAAAATCTCGCGTGAATTAAAAAAGTAATCTTTGGAGAGCAGCAATTCATATGCACTAATCCAATGTAATATTTGGAAAGTTATTGTGGGCTTAGTGAAATCTTCGCGTTCCAATGTAATCTAATGCCCTAATCCAAAAGTAGTGCTGGCAAATTGGGCTGAAGAGAAGGGTTTTCCCAACCCATGATTAGGAGAGGTTATTTATTTATTTCCTCTTATTTATATTTTTATTGGTCAAGCGGTAAATAACTGGTGACATGCACCCATTAACGATCTTTATGGAGCACTTCAATAACTCAAATCTTTTTTTTTTAAAGTCAGAAGCTCTTTTAATTGGTAAAGAACGCTCTTATCCTTCTCAGTTGCCCATATGCAAACCTAGGACAATTGGAACCTAGACTTTCAAACACAAGCACTGTTCTAAAAATTTTATCCTAGCGCCGCCTAGGCCCCCGCTTAGACGCTAGGCGGTTGGCCACCGCCCTGATTAATGTCTAACCGTTTGAAAATTAAGAAAGGGTGCCTAGACCTACTGAGGCGCCCACCTAGACCACTTAGGTACTCGCCTAGCTTGCCCAGACCCAAATAAACGCCCGCCTAGGTTGCGACTCACTTAGACAAAAAATAGATAACTTTCATTTTGCGTTTTATTTTTTCAATAAATTGTAAGAGACTTGTTGAATACTTAAAGAAACACACATTATATACTTGTTCCCCATGTTTTCATTATGTTCCAATAGCTCATAATATATATGTCATTTCATTTTGTAGTTTATGATGAAATTATATATATTTTAAGTATAAACAAACATTTGTTTACACGAAATATAATAGATTTAATTAAATCCGTTTAGTCCGCCTAGGCACCCGACTAGACCCCGCCTAGCCGCTTAGGCGCTAGACCCCAGCCTGCTGCCCGACTAGCGCCTAGCGTCTTTTAGAACCTTGAACACAAGTATATTTGTCAGAGAATTCAACTCCTCATTCTTGTGTAGCACCAAACATCACATTAGACTAATGTTAACCCCTCTAATCCAATGTGATCTAATCTAATGCACTAATCCAATCATAGTCAATAAACGTGGCCATCAGATTGGGAGTTTCACTATCTTGCACGGTATAATTGTACGAGTTTTTGTGTTGGAATTTGAGTGTGACATTTATTCACCATGTGGTGCAAACTCAAACCAATTATTCTGAGCACTAAGTAGAGAATGATCTGAGTAGTGACAGACCACTTTTCCTTTTTGATGGGGGACAAGGCATAGTGACTTGACTTCTTTCATTCTTTGTGGGGTTCACATTCACTTTCCAACTCAACACTCCCGCACATTCTATTGGTCATGCGAAAGAAACTTCGGTAGGGCTTTTTGACCAAAGCAACTCTCACACGTAGTAGAATTAGAGCTTGGGTCGGGTGGACCAAAATATACGAGATTTTATTTTTTTTTCAGAGACGTCTTATAATAAATGACCTGGTTGGACGCTCCTACCTAAAGTTTTCTTTAGTTTGGGAAAATTATTTGCCATGCCAGTTCTAGCCGAGGCAAGCAAACGAGATCGAGAGAGGGGTATACAAAATCGAATAGTGAAGTTTCTCTCAAAGCTACAGAATTTATGGTGCAAATATTGCTCATTTACAATGAGAAAAGATAAAAAAAGGACATAAGAGGTGATTTCACAACCTCCTCCCCCGGCGAAGATGGCTCATACCAGCTACAAGGAGCATCATTTCTATTCGAAAGATTCTATGTGCTTATATGGTTAATTGCTAACCGGTATCAGATCACAAAAACTACATCCCAACCAATCCACTTCACGTTAATACAGAACTCTATGGATTTACCATCAGTCTTATCGACCGAATAAGGTTCAGGTAAAAGTAGAAGCCGACTGATTTGGAAGACAATGACAGAACGGCCAATCTCGCAAAATATGGCAAGGAGAGCATCTGATAAAACTTCAATCTTCTTCTGACGCGACTCACCATCCCTGGTTTGAGTTAGAAGCTCTTGATCTAGATCAGTATTGTTTTTCACCTAACTCCGAGGCATAATCTGTACGCAGCACATCATGCTGTTGCCTAAATATCCCAATTATAATGTATGGACATATAACCATGCCTGCCATAAACAGCGTGAACTGCAGTAATGCAAACAGTACTTAGACAGTTTGCCACAGCAAAAATAATACGTAAATCTACAAGGTATGACAAGATGAAAAAACAGGATTTACCACAAGAGGAAGCGTCAAGAAACTCCATATTGGCCACAAAGCGAAGCAGAAGCTGCCAATAAATAAAGAGCAGCAAGTCAGAAGCAGTAATCGTAAACGTACCACCTGATGAATGTAAATGGAATTGCAGTATGGTTCCTCTTACAAGCAAAAGGAGATGCCGCCAAGTAGTGTCACAAACGGCAAAGCAGATATACTTGCTAATTCCCATTTCTCGTCAAATCTCCTTACGCTCCATGCCGACATACTTGTATAAAAGAAGATGATAATGTTTAAAACTACGCCCGCCATCCCAAGGTATAAAGGCAATCTGCAAGTTATATAAAATAGATAAGAATGAAAGCTTTAAAATGTATATGTATCCCGATCAGTTACAAGTTAATACACCATATAATTCGTGACAACTACTGAATATATGCAGGCAAACCTTGCTTCTCCAGTCGCTAAAAGCATAAGAATTTTCTAAACAGCATGATTATGCTTGTCTTACACATAACCCAAATCTTAAGCAAACATACGCACAAATCACTTGACCATAAATCAAAATCACATAATCCAAATTCTCATTTAATAAATTAATATTACAATTGCGTGAACATAAACGAAGAGGCATAGGCTCTGTCAAAAAATAGCAAGCAATACATCAAACGTAAGTTTTAGCTCTGTCGAAGCTTGCAAACGCAATCAGGCAATTCAATGTTAAACTACCAAATTTCCACTAGTATGTCTTGTATCGTTTCCCAACAATGCAAGACTGAAAAACCAAGTCATACAGTATACTTGTCCAATAACACTAGCAATAAAACAGTAACACATATCACTTATCACAAGCCTGAGGCACAACCCTTCTAACAAATGAACAAACCAAATAACTAGAGGTGCAAACTGAGAACAATTCAAGCAAAACCGATACCTTCTAATTCGCTCATCATGGCAGAAGAGATATATCAAGTTGGATTTCCTGTCACCATAGTACACAATGAATGCTGCTGAGGCAAGCCAAAGGACATTCTCAAAAATCTCAATCCGTGACCAAACTTTTGGACCTTGTGGGGATGAAGTGCGCATAACCGAACATGCATCATCCTCAAGATCATCGCCGCTAGATGCATAGCCCTGGCTATGTCTCTGCCTCATGTATCCGGCGCCAGTTGGCGTACCACCCGACATCGATGCAAACAATATGAACTACACAAACTATAAGAATCTCAAGCCGCAGAATCTGACCAAACCACACTAATCAATCACTAACTAAACCCCCACCGGGAAAATTCAATTCTACAAGGAATGTAGTAAACTGTTCTACTCTTTCTGCTGCTCCTAAACCTCTAATCAAATTTGGAGCAGCAATGTGTTTCTGTATCTATCTCAACCTATGAAAACTGAATGCAATAATCTAGTAATCCAATCACCAATATCACCTAAAATTACAGAAGTCCACCACATGCTCATCAAAGAACCAATAAATCTTGATAATCCAAAGAACCCTTATCAGAAATCCAAATTCCCGCAAAACCATCTCGAATTCCAATACAAAAAACAAGAATTTCAGAAGAACAAACCCATCTGGCGCCGGAGTCCAAAATCTTCCTCCAACGACTGCTTCAAAGTCTTCAAACCCAGTTACCGAATTCAACCTCCCCTCGGAACCCAGACGCCAATTTCATCAGTTTCTCCGATTTCCAGACACCAGTCCGAAGCACGCAGCAGTCCTAGTAGAGGAGAGCAGAGAGAGAGAGAGCTGTGTGTAAAGGCTGTGTAACTAACGGAACTCTAGAGGGGTATTTTGGTCTTTTGGGTCTGTGCGAGCAGGTGCAGGTGTTTGGAGAGCGAAGAAAGAATTAGTTCAACGGAAGGAGTGTTTGGATTGTACTGCAAGTTTGTAGGGATTGAGGAACAAGTAATTTAAGGATATGATTCTTTTCGTGGACGTTTGTAAAAAAAAAAAGAACGTTAGGAAAGAAAAAGAAGCTTCCAATTTTGATTTTAAATTTTGTAAATTTCCCTCTTTAATGTTTTTGGTTTTGGTAATATATTGTGGATTTATTACCCTTTTTGTGTTATAGGAATACAGGAATTCAAATTTAGATACCAAAAAAAAAAAAAATGAGAACACTCGCATGACAAATCAGACTAATTATCGCGAATTTATTACTCTTTTTGTATTATATAGAAAAAGGAATTCAAGCTCATCTGCAACATGAAAAGAATTGTGTCACTAATTGATTTAATTATCACAAATTTATTAAATTTTTCGGTGTGACAGAGAAAGCCGAATTCAAACTTGCCTACACAACGGAAAGATTGAGATGGAATGGTTTAAAAGTCACGCCAATTAAAAGTCGGCAAGATTGGCCCAAACGCGAAACGTCAAGGTTCATCTTCCAAGTTGACTTTTACTTTTCTTGTCGATTGCCTGCTTCGAAGGCAAGCAAGCAAATTGCTGGCTCTGATTTGGCATTGTTTCGCATGCTTGCAAAAGGAAGAATGTTGCATTCAGATGTTGTTAGTGGCCAAGGATTGTGTTCTGGACTATGAGCCACAATAATATTTTGTCTGTCGGATCCGGCCGTGCCGATCTCACGCCGGTCAGTCCGGGACGCTAGAGCTATTGCTATCCCACTCAAAAACAAGGTTACATTTGATTACAGTAGTTAATGGGAGCAAAAAGTACCCCATTTGAAGGTGCAAAGGACATGCGACAATGGGTTATGGGATTGTATATCGATTACATGACGACATTTGTACATAACGTAGAGAAAAAGAAAAAACAACCAGAAGTTACTTCATCGTCAGTTACCGCCTCCGTTGCACAGGCTAACCAAGTCCATCAGTGTTGAATATAACACTTCCAGGGATAGATGACCTAAAAACTTCCTAGTTTCTGATGCAGCATCGGAAGCGTCTATACTGAGTTTTCGTTCCTCTATAAACCCGCCGTCTATGACCAACCACCATGAGATACATCCTTCACTGTCTTCTGGGTCCACATGTGCCACCAAACTGAGTGTTTCGCCCTGATCCAGCTCAAATGACAAACAAAGAAAGTCTCGTTTTGCCTTTATTCCAACCGTAAGAGCTTCTTCGTGAAGCCAGCGAATAACTTGACCTGCAACCTGTTACCGAATTCCACCATCATGTTAAGTACAGATGAGTTGTAGCGTACCACATGCAATCATATGCAAACAGAGACATCAAAAGACACCAATGGTGTGTTTGCCAATAATCTGTGTTTCACAACACTACCTTTTTTCTTTATAAATTAAAACCAGTTAAACCACCTCAGAAATATAAGAAATACCTGCTGCAAAATTATCATGGGAAGATCTGCCAAGTCGCAATCATATCTGTTCATTGAACAAATTTCCTCAGAATTCTCGTTGAACAGGCCAACCACATTAGGAGCACCTTCCCCTTCTACATTGATGCAATCATCTGTTACAACCACCTTAGTATGAAACTGAGACTTGGCAACATTCCTCGTGTGACGCATGTCAGATGCTCGGGTTTGGCATGCATGTAGAATAGATTGAGGAATCTTCACTGAGAGCATCCATGATGACGTCCGCGAATGCCAAGTGGGGTGAGATAACAGCTGCAGATATGGCACCCCTTTAACCTATAGAATCATGAACACAAGTGAGAAAAAGTTCAACCACATTTAAATTCAAGCATTGATGTCTTCACAAGAATTTGAGCTTTACCACATTTTCCAGCTCCTTAAGAACTTTGTTTGAAAAGATCCGATGAGCCAAAGACAAACAGAAATGACCAAGAAGTCCAGAACCTTCTTTGGCTGGTTGACCATATACTCGAGCACCTGTTGAAGTTGGTATATCCTTTGCTTTGACAAATACATGCTGGTGAAAAATCTGTTGCAGATATATTTCACAACTAATTTGATCAGGAATTATTGACTTTATCTTTGGGATATCCGGTTTATCATCCTCTGGAAACTGCAAGCCATCCAATGTGTCCAAAGGTAAAATTGCATTCTCTATGTTTTGGGTGCTTGGACTGTCAGCCGTTTGTTCATCTTTAGATGGGATAAGTGATATGAAAACAGAGGTTCCTTCACCAATATTCAGTTGCAAATAGTTTTCTTGTATTCCAGTTACATTGACTCCTAGAGTTTGATTGAAAGCTTCACGATTTACCAAATTAAACACCTGGACCATAAGACCAGGAGTTAAAAACTATTAAAAAGAAGTGTGAAAGAGGGATAAATAAGGAAAAAAAGAATGTGAAAAATATACCTGCTCATCGAAGATTGCTTGATGAACTTCGCGAAGAAGTGAATGTGTTTCTTTAACACACTCATCATCACTTACAGATTCTTTCTCAGCTTCCCTTGATGAATAGACTTTGGTTTTACTGGATTCAATTGGAGTATCACCTGGATCAGCACCAAGAAACCCAAATTGAAGAGATCGAAATGAATTTGGAGGTAGATTTATGGCCAGCATGCCAGCCGAGTCATGTTCAACACGAACTGTAGACAGAGAAGATGGCCGAAATATAGCAGCTGGATCATATAATGAATTGTCAAACAGATCAATGGTAAAGCCTTCATTTCCAGAAGCTGAAGCTGCCATACGCTGACGCTTAACTTTCCAGTTCTGCTGCAATCTATCCGCTTGTCAATATACGAGATAGAGAACATTGTTCAAGAATATATGAATACTATCGTACCAAGTTCCCTTCACTCATGCACAAAGAGAGTATCACAAATTCTAATTTACCCAAATTCCTTTGTGCAAGAAGAAACCAACGGGCTTATTGAAGTTGTTTATAGGTGATACAAACAAGTCACGCAGAAATATACACAATTAAAGCAAACAGCTTTGCTGGGTGATAAGAAAGAATCAATGGCCAACAAACTAACATCACTGCCAGAGCATCACTAAACATTGCAGACTCACCTGATTAGAGCACCGTAAAATCTCGCTTCTCGAGCAACCTGTCGGTCCAAAGCTTTGGCAGACTGCTTAAAATACTTTCCAAGATGCTGAAATAGTAATCAATAACACATAAACAGACATCCACGAACAATCAAAACAAAAAGTTACCGAATTTAAAAAATTTACGAAATCTGGAAGCCGGCAAGAACAGCACTACCCTGAAGCATTGAAGCTTGGTTGCTGCAGACACAGCAAGATCAGACATAGCTTCATTAGGAAGCGGCTTCGGACGCGTCATGCTAGCCACTGTTACAGCATCGTTTGTTTCTACCTGCACACATTCACATTCCATTAGAATCACTCAGTCACAGCAAGCATTGTTCCTTCAAATGAATATCTCCCCGAAATCGAATGAAAATCGAAATACTTACAGTGTTGATGAGATCTATGATAACGGAGAGCTCCTGGTGCGCCAGCTGCAAGTTCTCCACCATGCTCTGCCATTGCCACTGCGTCGCCGCGCTCTCTTTCGAGCTCTTCTTCTGCTTCTTGTTCTCGTCCTTCTCCACAGCCCAAGCGAAATCGATTCTCCGAATCAAATTCTGCCGCTTCTCGTCGTAGCCTACATCACTTTAATCGAAGAAATAGATAATTAGGGTTTCCGAGAAATCAAAAGTTGATGCCTGTTTGGTTGCCGAGAAAATAAAATCAGACAAAAAG